>CM065052.1:215656703-215704203 GCA_032883995.1 Coronaproctus castanopsis | reverse complement strand
ATCTAGACATATTTATAGGCGCCGGAAATAACGATAAAATTTCTCGAATTAAAAATATTGTTCCTAAATTCTCGAAATATTAGCGTATATTCGTTAACGCGATCGTTTGTTTTACGACGTAGTTACCGAAAAATGATCTCACGACCGATAAGCAACGACGATTTCACGCGGTAGAAGAAGCCGATTGGTTGGAAGCTGTAATGACGGTCTATCACGAAACGTCTAGTAATAATTTCACGTTTATAGGTGAAATTAAACTATCTTTATTGGGCCCTCAGCAACAAACTCACGCTGCGACCGAAGCATGGTAATAAGCGTATTTCTTAATAAAAATTTTAAAATTATTTTTATACTAACGGTTTTTGTTGTGTTTTTTTTTTCAAAAACAACGAGTTGTCAATTTTTCGAAATTTTTAAAAGTATTTTTTATACGTTATTTATAGTATTCGAATTTTCACGTAAATTACTATAAAAAATAATTGAAACCTAAAAAGAAGCGAGATGAATTATGTCATATTTTTACTAGTTAAGTCGTTGCATCGAATTTTAAGCCATCGTGTTTTTACCGATAAAATTGTCTTAATGTAATAGCGAGTGGTTTAAATTTGAATATGTAATTTCTTCATATCTGTTTATATTCCTAATCTAAAAGTAATTTTTGCTTACATCAAAAGCCGATGAATTGAAATTACTATAATTATGTATTTATACGTCATCACCCTCGTTTTGTTGGAACTTCTTTCAGGAGGTTACACATCAAGAATCATTAGCCGTCTCATATCTTCCTGTGTGTCTAGCTGGATTTATTACTTTATAGTTTCTACTAATATCTATATTCCTTGTCATGAAATCCATCCTTTTCTTTCCTCTTGTTGCCTTTCCAAGCATCTTCCCTTGGGCCGCCAACGTAAAAATGCCTTGTCGTAATTTATGCCCGATGTATTTTCGGTTTTTCCTTTTTATGTCTTGGACGATTGTTAATTTATCGACTTACCGATGTAGCACGTTTTTATTCAAAACGAAATCGGTCCACGGTATCTTACGTCATATTTAATACGTTTATTCTTCTCTGGCTTTGTTAATTATCCACGATTCCGCTGCGTATTCAATCGCGGACTGTACGTAGCGACGCACTATTATTTTCCTTAACTGTAAATCCATCTTTCTGTTCTGTAATATTTGTCCCAATAAAAGCTTGCTTTACCAATGCTATCCGCGTTTTTATCTCTTTTGCGGCCCTGCCATTATTTGCGAATATTGTACACAAGTATTTGTACTCGGTCACTTGTTTTATTATCTCGTTATGTCCTTGTTAACTGCCTTTGAAAATTTCATTATCTTCGTTTTTTCTATTTCCATTCCGTATTTCGTCCTTCGCGCTGTTAATGATATCCAACATCCCTTGCAGTTGTTCTTCCGTTTCTGCAATTTCTGTCCTATCGTCCGCGTATAACTAATATTTTCGATCACTTTTCCATTTATTTTGCAACCGATTTTAATTCGTCATTTTTTATTAGTATTGAAGAACCATGGTGAACTGCTTCACTCCTTTACGTATTTTACACCTTCCATCTAAGTAACTATTTTCGATTTTAATATTAGCCGTTCGTTGCCAAATGAGATTTATATCTATGTGTATATGTATGAAAATATATGTGTACTCGTGGTAGTATGGTAGTATATGTACATCAGTTTGTCGCCCGATTTTTGAAGAATACGTTTTGAAATTAGTTCGATTTAAGGCTAATCGAAATTTCGTTAGCGTCATATCTGCTAATGGAGTTGCAGTCGTAATAAAACCTAATTTTATAATGTCTGTTTACACTTCTAGTCTAAAAGTATGATCTTCATACGCTAGAAACTGTTCTATTGAAATTAATGTATGTAAATATGTCTATGTACATAACGCCTGGTTAGCGTATGTGTGTATATATATATATATTCATTTTGTTCGGTCACAGTTCGCACAAAATTTATGTTTGTATTGTAATTGATGTCATTCTGTATTAATGTTTGGTTTTGTTTGTTTATTATAACGTTGTAAGAAACATTAAATAAATCGAATAGAATCTATATATTATTACTGTTATATTAAAAATATTGTGTACAGGTATTACTTACAACCGCGTAAAAAAAGAACGTCCATCAGAATGCCGGCTTCAAGTTTATCATCAGCCGTTATGGATGAAAATTGTTTAGGGACGTTACGATTAAGAATTCAGTATTTCGTAGACCATATACTGCCATCTCACTATTATAATAAGTTTAAAGATGTTCTTTTACGAAGTTCGAATGTTCAGGTGAGTGATCTTGATGTTTATATATACATATATACATATACATATACATATATATATATACATATATACATATATGAAACACGTACTCATCTGTACGTAATCGTGTACATATAACATACATTTTTCTTTATTATATAAATGTATATATGTACGTGTATATCATCACCATCGTAATCGTGTGTATCGGTTTTGAGCATCTTAAAATTATTAATCAATGTTGATGCTTATTTGTGACCGCTATGATCTTTATCTACGGCGTATTTAATGAAACTATGACGGACCACCACGCGCAACACCATATGCGAGCTAATAACAATATAGTAAACTACAAAAACACGCCGGACTGCATTGTGTCGTGATAGAAAAGCGATTACAATCAATTCTCGCGGGTGTGTATATCTAGCGCCATATTATGATTGCCTTGTACGCTACTTACATTGCACAACAAATGATGTACCAGTAAGTAGTCGCGTACCTCCGATACGGAGACGACACTTAATAATGATGATGATGAATAATTTTTTAATATGAACCCTAATCGGATTTCTCAAATTAGCTTTTCTGACTCCTATGAGTCTAATTCTTGTCAAAATTTTCTTCAGTACCAGTTGGCTTTAAACGCAAGTATTTACTTTTGTTTTTGCCTTAACACGCCGATGCGTAACGTAAAACACTAAAATTTTAATCGGGTGCATACTTTTGTATACATTTTTAAACATCACGGTTTCTTCGCATTCTTGCAAATTAATCTTAGATGTCATATTGAATATCCATCTTTTATAATACGCGTACTAAGTACTACTACACGAATTTATTGATAACCTCTTCAGCATCTAAATTTTCTTTTTCACCACCACCACTGATGATTGCTATTTCTGTTTTATTAATCGAAAATGAATATTAGTTTTTCTTTCGACTAAACAACTATTACCACGCAATCAGCGTATCTGCATAATCATCGAATTCTCTGCATTTTTCGACATTCATTTTATTCAGAATTTATTGTCTCGTTCCTTTTGCTCCGAGGGATATAATCCGCTTCTTCTGGCGGCTATTATGCGTAGCAATGTCTTTAGGTCATTATTCGTATACAAAATTTTCTGACGAATTACTTACGCTCGTTAGTATATCGTTTGCAAATACCTAGACAATGTGTTTATCCACTGTCTCGTATCTTCTTATTTTTTCTCTTTATTCTTTTGATATCGACGGTCCGTCAATTATTCAAATATATTTAAGTATCATGTATATAGTCAAGTATGTATCATTCGTAAGTTATGAATATACAGTACAACTCCCTAATTCGTCACCGTTGAAACTAAGAGTATGGTCGGAACGAAAAAAACAAGTCGGATTATCAGGAAATACACGAAACTGAAAAATTATTGTATCGTTCTCTACAGTAAAAAAAAAAAAAAAAAAAAAAAAACGTTATTACTATCGAAAAATAGAAATTCCGTATAAAAATTCAGTTGTAGAATTTTGTTTAGCAGATGAAATTCTAGACTTAGCTCCAATGTTCCTAAAAAAATGCCCATTGGTGTTGAGATTAATTTCTGCTTGATGTACTGAAGGCTGAAGGACAATATCAAAGGGATTCTTGTCGTCGATGCGTAAAATCCGGGAAGGAGATTCGTCATTATCACCATCCGAGTACTTATTCATCTGGTTACCACTGAGCTGTTCGTTGGTTTCATAGTCTTTTTCACATTGAGAAATCCACTCCTCAACTTCACTGGTACGTTGTATAGTTTGTAGATCTTTAATGATTTCCTGCGTATCGTTGTTTTGCTCGTTTTCAATTTGCTAATCCCAGGGAATCTGCCGCGAGGAAGAAGAAGACTGTAAATCATGATATCAATACTTTGACAAAAAAAAAAAAAACGACATAATTAGTCCCACAATGAACAGAATGTATAATCAAATAACCAAGCGAATAAATATGTTGATGCATGCAATTCTTGGCAAACATGTACGCTATGTAATCATTATGATAATAATAATAATTATATATATATATATATATATATATATATATATAATATGTACGTAATTAGATATACAAATATAATGGACGTTTAAAATGTTTTGTTGGAATTATTCATAACGTTGCTAAATGTTAATGTCAAAATAGTTTATTTAAAATTAAACGTTTTTTTGTGTGTGTTTGTGACCGTAGCCAATTACATCTAGCGCAGCTTATTTATTGGGAGAGATTATTTCGTCAAAAGTTGAAGTTGCTCAGTGTTTAGTTAGAATATTTGTTCACGGTAATCAGTTTGCTTCGCTGATAAAAGCCCTGGCTGTATGGGAAATTTCTAAAGTCACGTAAGTGTACATGAGTTTATTTTTCTTTGAGTTAGCCTGTATATTAATAAACGCGTTATTTTACGTAAGCAAAATATTTTCAGCGCAGCTTGTTCGAAAATTTTGTTCCGGGTTCGATTTCCCCGATATTACGTCAGGACAAGCTATCGATGACGTTATGCTTATTATTAGCTATATAAATGTTATATGTTTTCACGCGTGTCTGTTTTTGAAAAATTATTATGTACTAGTATTTTAAGTAAATATAAAAAATATGTTTATACTTTTGTCGAACCGCAAACGTGTACGTTTAGAAATGGAAATTCTTTCAAAAATTATTTCCCAGCCATACGAACTAATTTTAAATGAACTATTATCAAATTTTATTATCGGTTTAGTTTTTACAAAGAAAATTATAATTTCAGATTGTAAATTTTTCTATATGTATTTCATTATTATACATAATAATTCAAAGATAATTAATCTACAATCTCCCCTTTTCGTTTTTTCTATCACTCATTATATTTATATATATATATATATATATTTATATATATATATATATATATATTTATATATATATATTTATATATATATATATATATTTATATATATATATATATATAAAATGTGTGTGTATGTTTACGATTTATAAATAACACGTTAGGTAAATATCATTTGCAGGGATGTGAATACGATATTCCGCGGTAATACGTTGGTTTCTAAATTGATGGATGAATTGATGAAACTAGTTGGACTTAGATATTTACACGAAACGCTGAAACCTCTAATCGAAAAAATCTTCATCGAACATAAACCTTGTGAAATTGATCCCTCGCGTCTTAAAGATCCCAGCCTAATACAGCAAAATTTAAATAATTTAAAGGTAATTTATATTTACAATTTTTTTTTTTCATCTATTGGCCCGAACATATATAAACTTCTAAATATACACACAGACACATCTGCACGAGGAGAGTATGAATAATAGCTATTTTTCTATATGATAAGAAAGCTGAAGTTGCGTGTAAATTAAACGAGGATTGAGGAATGCACCGACTCGTCATTGTTGCTACACTCGTACAAGTAACTACTTGGCAAGGCAAAAGTCGTTACGAGTGACACATATATTAAATGTAGCTCTAGAGTGATGCAGAGTTGAACGGACACAATTATGAAATACTACATTGAAATGATGTCATCGAATAGCATATTGTTATAAGCCGAACATAAAACGAATCCAATTTAGCTATATATTTTTAAGTTAGGTCCACGATATAGTTGAAATTGTGCCTGAACTTTAAATAAAGGTCTGTAGAACGCGCCGATCCGCCATTTTTACGGCTTGTACAAGTACTAACTACTCTACATGCGGCATTGATAGCAAAATCTGAGGCTACGAGCACGCAGTAATTGCAGCGAGAATAAGGCAGATGAAGCCGGAACAACAGTGAAATATTATATCGAAACTGAATGTAGTATTGAAAATTATGTTGTCAGTCGGTTAATATAAAGATAATTTTTATATGCGACAACGATGAGATTCGAACACTGTAGAATTCTTACAATTTGAAAAAATATATATATATAAATGTGCTTGAAATATTGTTAGGACAAAAATATCGAAAATATTTAGATGGAGTCAAACACGTTAGTTTGCTCCGAGTCGCTACGTAATATGATCGGATCGAGTAGTCCTCATTTCGACTGGTGTCACGATATTCGAAATTTCGTCTGCGATTAAATTAGTTTTTCCTTCATGTTTTTACCCTAACTGTACAACAAAATATGTATAGATAAGTAGTCGCCTACTTACAATACAGAGACGGCAATTGTTTTCACCCCAAAGTCCGAACTGAAATCGTTCGTTCCGTCAGAATAGTATGTATTCTAGTCGAATTTATAAATTCGTTATCTTCCGACTAAATTTATTAATTAATGATAATAAATTTAGTTTATATTAATAATGACGAAGTAAATTGAATTTATTCTTTCGATTTTTTAATTTATTTATTGCTCGGATTGTATTAATTTTTATTGGTTGGTTTTTTTTTTCTTAATTCCTTCGAATTATGATATAATTACGCGATTTGTTCGAAATATTTATTTTAACGATTGCATGTAAAATAAAATATAATTTAAATTTCAGTTTAAATTATCTTATATATATATATATATATATATATATCGAATTTTATCGTTCATTACCACAGGTATATACTGAAGAAATATTCAAAGCGATTACATCGTCAGCCTTATGTTGTCCTTCGTTAATGTGCGAATTATTTCATGATCTCAAAGAAATCGCTACATTAATATTTCCGGGTAAATATAATTTCTTGCTGTTAAAAATTAATCGATTCGAGTAGACAGAATTAATTTTGTTAAGTAGGTAATAGAATTGGGTTTAAAATATAATAATTAAATTATTTAACGATTGCCATTACAGATAATAGAGAAATCAGATATTCCGTAATTTCCGGATTTATTTTTCTACGATTTTTCGCTCCTGCTATTCTTGGACCTCGTCTGTTCGATCTGACAACTCGACAAATCGTTAGTATTTAATAATTTATATATTATTTTTTTCCCGTAAAATATAACGATTCGTTATTTTATAATTTAGAATAAAAAATTTACGATATCATTAATTGATCGAAGATAAAATATTCTGATCGCGATGGATTTGGCAACGTATTATTACTATTATTGTTATTGCCAGTAGAAATAGTACAGAAACCACATTAGTAAATTACGATTTGAAAGGACAAACGTTGAATGAAGTATTCCTTCCATAAAAGCCTGTGTCCGGGAATCCGAAGTACATGGTTGTGTAGACTTTTGTTGATTGACTAATTTTCGTGCATGAATGTATCTGAATTTTTTTTTTTAATAAATGAAAAAATGTTTTTTCTTATTTAATTTTGGATTCAAATTTTTATACTTTTCTCAGTTGTTTTGATTTTAGTAGAAGTAACGAATGAAATAAAATAACTCCGAAGTGAAAAAAATGCGGTTCCATTTTTTTTTTAATATAAACTAAATTTCGAAATTAGTGTTGTCGTGTAAATCGCGTTTGTGACGGTAAATATTTTTAAACCGAAATGAAAAAAAAAAGAATTAAAATGAATTAAAAACTGAGTTTTCTTTTTTCATATTTTTCTTAGGACGTTCAAACGAATAGAACTTTAACGTTAATCTCTAAAATGATTCAAAGTTTGGGTAATTTAGTTTCATCGAGGACCGTCCCGTGTAAAGAAGAATACATGTCCTGTATGTATCAAGCATTTTACAACGACGCGCACACCACGGCTGTACGACAGGTAAATATGCCATTTTTAAGCATTACGCCCGATAATATATTATAAAATAAACTCTGTGTCAACGTAACTAATGTGCGTAACGTGAAACGGTTTATTGTAAATTTAGTTACTGACGACTTTTTTTTAATCGATTTTATGTTTAATGAATAAACGCTTGTAATTAAATATTTTTCCACAGTACGTCTAGTTTAGCAATGTACAATTTCGTAACTTTTAATATTGTCCCTGGAGTTATTCTTTTTAATTCGTCACAACATCGTCCATTATACGCGTAGTTTGTCTGCATTTTGTTCTTTTTATTCCTTCCGCGATTTTTTCTGCTAATTATGTTTTTTTATAAAATTGTTCCGGCTGAATATATGTGTCCTAAAAGTTTTATTTTTCGTTGTTCGATACGAGAATTTCCCTATTTCGTCTAGAACTTTATCGTTTGTTTTATTTTATCTTGCCGTCCGGCGTTAGATTCACATCTGTACCGAATAAAATTTATTTTTTCTCTACCTGTAAGGCACCAACAACCACAATTCAGTACACTCGAAACGAACGATTTTACAGTTTTTTCTGGCGTCTGTGCTAAATGCGTATTTCAGCTTGCAATATCCTTAATGTGTTATATATATATTTATAAAAAGTGTGGAATGTAGTGATTTTTAAAAATTAGCAACAAGAAAAGAGTTAAAAACGCTAAACCTTTTTTTAATAAAAATAAATCACAAACGTTTTCTGCTATTAAGCCATTATCAGGTGAACCTAAAGATAAAATATAAAATTCTATTAATGTATACAATTTATAAAAAATAAAATGTAAAATTATTTTTTTAAATCGTGCATATTTGCCTATTTTATTTTTATGTTTTTAATAGTCGAAAAACGGGATAATTTTTTATTTAAGAAGTTTAACTCGCATTGTTTATTAATATCTGTTATACTAGTATCTTCTGCTACTAATATCACTGTAAATGTCTGTTGCTTTCAATATTTTATTCACGCGTGTGGTCAAATGGAAATATATATTTTTTAAATTAAATTCTGCTACGACGTATTCATTATTCACGTTCCTTCACGGAAGGGTTGCACTCAAAAACCGCACTTTAATGTGGTTTTTCATTATTATTTTAGTTTCTGGAAATCATATCCGCTTCAGCTACACCAGCTCAAAATATAAATGACAAACCGGTTGTGCTAAAAGAAGGGTAAGTAATAACGAATTTTTAAATAACTTTTTCATCGTTTTCAGCAATGGATAAAATTATTATTATTTTTTTTTTTTTTTTAATCTCGTTAGATTTTCCCGAAAGTTATTGTAATTGATATTGAATATGCCGTGGTTATTAGTAGGAATATATTTGTAGTCGTTTAAATGCATGTGTACATATTATTATGCGTCTATATGTGTGTATATGGTTTATTTCGTATTTAATAATAACTGTAGACGTATTTATTTCGGGTAGCTATGATCGTGATATATATATATATATATATATATATATATATATATATATGTATATATCGCTACAGTCGTATATTGATAATAATTGACCGTCGTGACCATTATGTAGCAATCAAATTCCTCCACAGTTGTCGATCATCTGCCGAGTGTACCGAATCTGGTATTGACAGTTTAACACGTCGGCATATTTGTTTCGTCCGTCATTGACCAACCTTTTCTTCTATGTCCGTTCATTCTTCCTAGTGTGACTGTCCTGTTTAAGTTCTCGTGCACGCATCATATGACCGAAAAATTTGTGCATTTTATCGCGTATGTCTTGTGACAATCGTTTATCTATATTAAGACGCTTAATGATCGGAGACGTTCGTTTGTTTATCGTGCTATTTTATACCCAGCATTATGGTATGCGCCAGCATTTCATTTCAAATGCATCAATATATTGCTGATCCGTGGAGTTTATTACCCATGTTTCGGAACCATAGGTAAAGATGGAGAACACCAGGGAACGAACAAGTTGTATTTTTGTAAAATAATTGATGTTTCCATCCCGCCAGATACGTTGCAACTTATTCATAGCATTTAGACTCATCGCAGAATATATATATATATATATATGTGTGTTTGTGTAGTGTGTATATAGTCGTATATTCGTCATGATTTACTGTCGTGACTACCATGTTGTTATGTCGACATCTATCGGTTTTACGTCGAGTGCACTGAGTCTGAAGTTGGTAATTTTACAGACTGAACTGTTTACAGCGACCAAATCTTTTTCTTCTTCTGTGTCCGTTCATTGTTTTCAGCACAACTGTGTCCTGTCAAAATCCCGTACACCTGATAACTGATCAAATAATTGTCATATTTTTCGTGGTCGTCTTATGAGAGTTCATATCAACCCACTGAATGATTGAATCCTTCGTTTATTTATCATTTATTCTCAACATTATATACCGGCATTTCATTTCGAAAGAATCTACGTGTTATTGGTCCGTCGAATTTATTATCGATGTCACGGAACTATAAGAAAAAAATTTAGAACACTAGGGAACGAATTTCACACGCGTATATATATATATATATATATATGTGTGTGTGTGCGCGTGTGTGTCTGTAAAAAGAAGAAAACATGTGTATTATTTAGTAATTAATTTAAAATAATAATGTAATTTTTCAATAACTTGCGATAAATATTTCGAAAGTAATTGGCCTTTTCAATCAATAAATAAAAATAATGAAAAATTGACGCAAAGGAAAAACATACTAATTAAAATAAGAGTAAAAATTAATGCAATATATATATAAGTAGACAAAGATAATGTATATATATGTACATTTTATATACATACAATGATATATATATATATATATATATATATATATATATATATATATATATATATATATATATATATATAATTGTATTTGAAATCGAAGACCATATTGGGTACGCATAAGTTACTACCGGACGTATTAGAGTTTTATAAAGAATCATTTTGTATGAGAGTTTAGGAAGGATTCCCGGGTTAAAGATAAGGTAGATGGCGGAAATTGCTTTATTCGCTTTAATATTAATATGAGATAAATGCCGAGTAAAATTTAAGCGGCAATATAGAAAGACACCAAGATGGCCTATTAGTCAAATTAATACTTTTATTCGCCATGAGAATTCTGTCAGGTGCTGTTGCATGCCTACGACTGGAAAAGATAGCTTTAGTACTTCAAATTAAGCGTATAAACAACTCCAAACTATCGTAAGAATCTCATTTACGCGTGACATTACTAACCTACTCTATCTTAAGATATTAAACCTATCCGGCCAAAATTCTTCACTCAGTGTTCATCCTACACTAATACATGCATTAGGTCTAATGAAAATTACGATTGCAGGCGACTAAAAACTATGTATACAAAACATAAACACAGACATATCTAAAACACGAATCTATCATCTAATTTCTGATCAATTAATTTGAATAATTATATAGTATAAATTTTGCTATGTATTACAATCGGAGTTACCTTAATCGTCGTATATAGTAAATAATAATTAAATTACTTTTAAGTTTTAAGTATATACCGGTTTTACAGATTTTAGTGCTATTTTTTTTTTCCAGTTAATTTTCGTTAGATATTTTAATAATATAGAAATAACGATGATAAATATCATTACTATAGCAGTTCACTATGTTAACGTATTTTTATCGTTATCTACATTATTGTATGTAAATTTTACTATGAAAATGTGGCGTTTTTTTTTTTCTTTTAAATTATATTTGTATATTACATACGTGGGTGCGCGTGCGTGTGCATAATATATATATATTAAATAAAAAAATGGTTTTTAAGCTGCATTTATACCGTAGTAAATGTCGCGTATTAATATTACGTTATACATTTTGTATTTTCGCAGTATTACGTTTAAAAACTTTAAATCTGTTACAACTGTATGGACAATCTCCGCAGATTTATCGCTGATGTAGATTTCTGGTGGAATGAGTTTTTTATTTTTACTTTCAATTGCTTTGTAAAAATACGTCAAAAAAATAATAAAAAGTATATATGTATATATTTATTTATGTTCATTCGGTAAGTGAAGACCAACATTTAAAGTAGTTTTGATTTATTGTTGCTTTTGCTGTTTTCAAATCACTATTTTGTTTTTCATTTATTTGCGAGAGTGGATATCGATTTTTTATTTTCATTTTTTATTTTGTTTTTTTGGTTTTTATTGTCCTACACGATCACTTATTTACGATATATTCTCGCTTATCGCCTGCGCGTCTCCGATTGTTCGCGTATGTTTTTATAATTTCGCTTACGTATTATTTATAAATTTCGCGTCGTGTATGTGTTTACATGTTTATATGTATGGAGTAGTATTTTTTTTTAATGAAAAAGAAACGATAACGTAATTAGTAAAAATTGCTAAAGTTAATAATTAAATAATTAGCTGTTGTTCGGCAATCATTTTAAAAATTAATAATAATAATATAAATATGTGTAATGAAATTAAAGTAACGAATGAAAAATTATCTTAGGAAAACGATTAACATCTGGCGCGTGTAGTCGAGTTAAATATATATTTTTCGTGTAATTCTTATTAGTTTTTCTTAATGGCTTAACCCCGTTGCGAAAAGCCTTCGTTATTAATTATCTCATTAACTTTATCGTTTCTTTTTTTTACGTAATAAGTAACGCGCGCACGTTATTTATATATGTGCACTCGTCGGATTTGTAATAATTATTTAATTTTTTTACATTTTATTTTTCTAGGCCGCTTATAAAAAGAGCTCGAGGTAGAAAACGATTTGGTAGGAAAAGATTCGCCGAACGATATTTCAAATTAACCACGAATAGTTTGTCATATTCTAAACATAAAGGTAATTTTAAATAAATTCAATTTTTCAATCCTTTAATTTTTTTTTTTTTAATAACAACCATATATTTTGGTAAAATTGTCTGTATAAAGGTGCAAAAGACCGGAGACTTATATCAATTAAACTACACATATATCGACCGTATATTCATAAATATATAAATAAGTATTTCAAACTTGTGTGTGAAGTCCTTTGCAAGTGTACTTATATTTATGGGCAACAGTTAGGATGACATAACATAGTCCCAACAATTACCATGCTGTATATCATATGTACAAACTTAAGACTAAAGAATATTATTAATTATTTTATATTAAAAAAAAAGGGGGGGGAAAATCTTTATATAAATAATTACAATTGTTGCAAACATTTATTGTTTACCTTTACAAACTTAATTTTTAAACATGTAATGAGTTATCAGAAGATTGATCAGTTGCTCCAGATATCACGGTTGAATTAGTTTTATTAATTTTTTTTTTTATTTATTTATTTTTATTTATGTTTTATTTTTGTAAGATAAGAGCTAGCTCATCCTTTAATTATCGTTTCTACCATTTTCTAGCTACGGTATAAATATGTTCGTTTACATTTAAAAAATTCGGAAAGGTTCTGTTTGTTTTCTCTATTGCTTACGTAGTTAGGGTTTTAAAGATTTGTTTAAATATGAGTTATATATATATATATATATATATATATTTAATGGAACGGAAATTTGAAAAAATTAATAACACAAAATCAGAAGTACCCTTTAAGCGCCATTATGATTATTTTGTATATATATATTGTTTTTTCGCTTTTTGGATCACGTTCAAAATGTCAGCTAAGGGATTTATTAGGAGGTGCCATTAATGCATACAACACAACAGTAAGCCGATTGCAAAAAGACACCCACGTAGAAAGTGTGTAAAAAGCTTAATCTGCACTGTTTGCTCAGCCGTATTGGTAAATTAAATAAAATAAAGTAAAAAAAAAACACAAGTATGAACTCGGAATGCTCAGCTAATTTTTGATCGAACTTAAACTTTCTGTTGTTCATACACACACACGTACTTATTAATTCTGCTAAGGTTTGACAAATTTATGATCATTTTTAGTCACATATTTATCCGTTAAAGAACTATGGGAATCGAAATTACTATTTTCGTCCGTTATAGAGGAGTTTGAATGCATTGTTATTCCCGCTTTCTACACTGGAACATAAAAATGTGTCCGTCAAGAAGGGTTTCACTGTAACTATAAAATTTATTTTTAATGAAACTAATTACGTATGCAAATATTCGCGTTAGTATTTGGTCGATTGTCCGGAAAATTCGATTGGTAATATGTTATTATTATTATTTGTTTACTTAGGTAAAGAAACTTTGTACGAAATACCGTTGATGTATATTAAGGCGGTAGAACGGGTTAATCGTGAATCTTTTAAAAGGAACAACATGTTTCAAGTAGTTCAAGGAGAGAGAATTTTTTATTTACAGGTGATTATTTAAAAAAAAAATCGAATATTATATTGGATCGATATTAATTTTAGCACGGAATAAATGACAAAATTGGTATAAATAGATATTGTACGTATATATATATATATATATATATAAATTAACAAATGAAGATGTGTTAGAAAAAATTGGCGAAGGAAGAACATTATGGAAAAAATAATGAAACGACGAACTAATATGACCGGTCACATTTTAAGACATGAAAGCCTATTAAAGATAATTATAGAAGGACGGATGAATTGGAAACGCGGAAAGGGAATACCAAGAAGTCAATATACACAGCAACTAATAGAAGACACTGGTAGCACAGGATACGCGAATATGAAGAGGAAAACAGAAAATTAGCAAACCAGTCTTGGGACTGATGACTACATGATGATATATATATATATATATATATATATATATATATATATATATATATTTATATTTATATTTCGTCGAGTGTATTTAAAAATGGGAAAAAAGCTTATTTATTAAATATGAAGAATGTGGAATGTAGTGATTTTTAAAAAATAAACAACAAAAAAGAAGTTAAAATCACTAAAATAATTTTCTTGATGAAAAATCACATATATTTTCGGAAGTTTGACCATTATCAAGTGAATATTTAAAAAATAAATATATATATATATAAAATAAAAAATATTAATTTAGATTTTAATTCAACATTGACTGTCAGATTGTTTTATTAATACTGTTTTTCATTTTACTGTTTTTTTTTCTTTGTGAATTGTAATCTAAATTAATATTTATTATTATATATAGGTATATATATTTATTTATTTGTTAAATATTCACTTAATAATGGCATAACAGCCGAAAAGCTTTGTGATTTTTCAATAAAGAAAGAAAATTCTTCTTGTTTGTCGTTGATGTTTTTAATAACAGATAAACCTATTTCTAATTAGTTCGCTACGGTTTAAAATTAAATTGTAAATTAAATGTTAAATTTTTATCGTTTCGAAAAGTAAAGAATAAATTTTTATCATCGAAGACGTTCAAAAGAGGAAAATATTTTAATTGATATTTATTATAGGCTAGTAATTGCGTAGACGAGAAAGAGTGGCTAGATCCGTTATCTAAAATTTGCTCGTCCAACGTTGATCGCTTAACGCATTATCATCCTGCGGCTTACGTTAAAGGATCGTGGTCTTGGTGAGTATACTATAAGCACGTTAATTTAATAGTACATTAGATTGGGAAAATAGAAAATACATTTTGTCGTTGAAAGCTATCGACATTCTGTAAAACGACTTTTTTCTTTTTTTTTTTTAGGTTTCATACATTTGTCTCGTTTTAACTAAAATGTCATTTTTATTTATGCGAGGTGTTGTTTTTTTATTTATTTTTTAAATTATCTCTATGACGATGATTATTATTAACGATCGAGGAGCAATTGTCAGATTCGTTTAATTTTTATTCATCGACGAAATTATAATTCCGACATTATTAACGCGTTAAATTAAACAGATAAAACTGGTGAAAAATATTATCGTTATTGTTACGCAAAAATTTGAAGCCATAAAACTTATTAAGATCGACGTTCTAATTCCATTAACTTGGATTGTTATTTCATTACGTTTAATTTATTAAATGTTACATATATATATATATATATGTTTATCTCTCTCTTATGCGGGTATAATACGTCTTAAATAAGCAGGGCTATTAAAATTATATATATATATTTATTATGTAAAATTTAAAATATGAACTTGTATGGTATTCCAAATCGACTAAACATATTTTACTCGTGACTGACGTTTAAATGTATGAAATTTTAATTTAATGTATATATACAAATATACGAGCATCGTGTTAATGTCGGAGGAATTGTTAGCATATTGAGAAATCGTTGTTTTCCCCGATACATTTTCCTATACAAAATGCAGCAATCAAAATTTTTAAGCGCTTTGAAAAATTGTTTAAAATTAATTTTTCCCGGGTTTTTTGTTTGTGTTTTCTTTTTTTTCTATTGTTACTAGAAAATAACTTAATAAAAATTATTTTAATCGAAATTCGATTACAATTAATCTAAATCTTCTGGACTCCGTATTAAATTTTTCAAATTCGACCACGTATATATTCGATCTTCTTTTTAAGCGTGAATGGTGAAATCCAACTGACCATAATACTGTCGAATAGTACCGGATATACGTAACATGGCACCAGCGACTGTAGATTAATGTCTTTCTATCGTTTGATTTTACATATTTTTAGAAGTTTTTCTACGCATGATCGTATCTCAATCGCGACTGATCTCGATTTCTGAATATAAATACATTTATGTATCTAATCAATATTTGGAAACAATCATAATTATAATTCCAACCTGTGTTCGTATTATAGAGTATACCAATTCGTTATGCTTAAATCGTATAGATGTTGTCGACGAATTAACGAATCAGTGTCATTATCTAAGTTAAATATTATTATTATTATTAATATTATTATTATTATTATTATTATTATTATTAATATTATATTTCCTCGCGGCAGTTGTAAATCGACCGATAAAAATTGTTCCGGCTGTTCGTGTGTATCTCTAATTAATAAGGGAACTTACGAAAACAGTACTATCGATATCGATCGAGAATTGTCGGCATTACACACGCTTACGTTTACTCACATCGAAAGACTGGAAAACGTATTAAGTAAGTGTTCGTCGCGATGAAATTAAAGTATACATCAACTATCCGAAAGATAATCTCAACGAAACTATTCATTAATTAGACCATTTTCAAGTTATAAAATATCATTAATAATAATAAAAATTTAAAGCGTTACATATAACATAATTAACGGTTTCTACCTACGTACAACTTAATTGAATCGCGTAAAGTGCTGTGATTAAATTGTTCCTAATTAAAAAATGTTAGTTACATTTCGTATATTATGTCGTTTTCATTTTTTAAACTATTTTTTAAATTATTTTTTATTATTATTTGATTTATTCTATCAGCTGAAGGCGATGTATCTACTGAAAAGCTTTGTTACGATTTTGAAAATATAATTGGTGATTTATAGTTTTGTAACAGTTGTTATATATATATATATATATATATATATATATATGTGGGTGTATTTATTTTTTTAATTATTTAAAGAGTTATTAAAATAAAATATGATAATATCGTACACCTTGTATGATTAAATTACTGATCGATGGTATTATTTAAATAATGAAAAGTATTATTCGTGTTAAGGATGCAAATCGATAGCAATAGTTAATGTAACTAAAAAATTATTAATTGATCAAACAAAGAAAAACATCATACATTCCTTCCATATTTTAAAACAACCCGTACGTAAAGCCTCTAGGTACGACAAAAAATTTCAGTAAACAAATTATGTTAATATTAGTTGATGATAAAATAATAATAATCATGTTTATTGAATAATATATATATGTTTATCTAATTATTTACTATTAACTAATAATAATAAGTATCTGTTTTACATCGTTATTATGTATATTTATTTTCACGAATGATATATTTCGTTTTTGTTTTTTTTTTATATTTATTATTATTGTTATTATATTACTGAACATCTAGTAAATTATTATACATTTAAAATTTGAGAGAGGTTGAATACAAGTGTTCTCTACGTCGGAATTGATATGAAAGGAGTATTTCGTGACGGCATACTACCCTGTTCCAGTACTTGAAGAGATCACCTCGTCTAGGATAAAATGTTGCTAAGTATTTATAATAGACGAGCTATAAACTAAGTATTGAAATTTTCACTGCGCAATGGAAATGAAACATGGGGTGTCCGCAGGAGAGTGTACTAAGCCAGCAATTATAGAGAATATATGATTCGACAGCGTGCTGCCGAAAATTACTGTTTAATAAAAGACAAGACAGTAAGGTGATGAGAATCGATGTAAATATTCTCTCTGGAATTACCGTATTCTGAGAGTATCCGAGTATTGACGGAACTAATTTCAAGGTACTGCAATTTAAATTTATAGGAAAAAATCCGTGTCAGTAGTCTCCATTTCCGATTCCAATATCCACTTATCTGTCAATCCATTTTTTAGGTAACTTTTTAATTTGGCGTTGCCGAGATTTGCCGATAATAAATTAATAAATATTTATTATTTTCATCGTTTATTATTACTACTATTATTATCTATCTGTTGCTTCCTTATTTCGCTTCTGGTCCCAAATTAAAAATCATTTAATTTAACACGTTTATTGTCATATAAGCTTTCAAACTGGTTTAGCTTATTTTTGATCGTAATAATAGGAAACATTTTTATTTTTGTCGTGACTTTATATTTCGTCAAATTATCCTTTTATTAATTGAATTATATGTTGTATACACGTATATGTATAAATATTTTTAAATTTAATTCGATATATTCAATACGAAAATTAGTACATTCATGTTTCTATTATAAGTATGCATACTTGCTTTTATGTATTAAATATTATATATATTAATATTTATACTCTTACGCGAGTTTTAAAATTTATTCGTCTTGCAAATTTTATTCTAAGAAAAGTTCATATTTATAATTTGTTTTTGTTTAATCTGAAGTTATACAACACTGGTTAATTTGAATTTATAAGTCATGCACGTGATACGCATTTACGAGCATTATATATTTAAACGTTTATATATTGATCGATTGATTTATTATTATTATTATTATTATTATTATTATTATCATTATCATTAGTAACATTTTGTTTTAATAATATGAAATAAATTTGATTTTAAATTATTATTATTATTATTATTACTATTAGGAGCTTGCGAGTGTCAAGCAGCTTTTCCGAGGGGAATGTATTTCTTACCGGCGTCCGTTATCGAAGACGTGAATTCGTGTAGCGTAACGTTATCTTCATTACGTCAGATCGTTTACGATTTAGAACAGGAACAACGGGCCACATTACGTAAAATAGCCAGAGAAACCAGATACGGCAGCAAGTAATAACTTTGCCTATTTATCTATATATCGTGCATATATATATATATATATATATATATATAGATATGTGAGTGTGTGTAAGAATAATGATCGTTTTATAATTAAGACATCATTAAGTTTTGTTTGTATTTTTTTAATATTTATGTTCCTGATTTTTTTTTTTCATTTTCTCAACAATGTTCAGTTGGAATTTATTCGATTCGCCACTTTTTTCATGGATAATCTTGTGTGATATATATATATATATATGCTGATTTTATAAATTAATTTTTACTAAACTGAATACTTTATTCCTTAATGGCGCTTGTTCAATCTGAATTTATATTCGGCTAGACTTTGGGTTATAGCTTCTCACGAAAGAAATTAATATCGGTGCAATTTCGTTAAGGAGGAGAATTTCTCCGAAATGAAATATCGAGATCAAAAACGAAATACAAGAACCCGGCAACCGGCAAAAGTAATATATGGTTTTTTAGTACGATGGCTAACGGGGTATATAGCTAGAAGAATGGACAATAAACGTACCGAATGGATTATTGGATAGACTCCTAGTGAAGGGCATAGAGAAGTATCGGGCTAGGCCATGTGCTAGGTGGGTAGACGATATAGGGGAAAAATAGCTGGCATGGAATGGTTGAATAAGGCTCACAACTGGATTACGCGCAAGAAACTTACACCCAACAGTGGATCGACGTATGTGTACAATATTATGCGATGACGAATGAAACTTTACGCCTCGAACTTGGATCGAACTCTCTCAGCAGCCGTTAGGTTTGACAGTAGAGCGCTCTTATAAGCTATGTAAACTTTAAGTTTTTCTTTTAAAAAATCGTTTATTGACTTTGGTTTTTTGGTTGTCGTGTATTTTATTTGATTTCCTTTGTATAGTTTAAAAACACCGAATGTTCTAATATCGTTAAGTAATAATTGGATTTGTTAATTTTATCTGTTTACAGACAAGCTCCGATCGGAGACGATAATTACTTATTATTTGCCGGTCGTTTGGAGAATATTACGCTTCGAAATTTATATTAAAACGATTTGTTATTATTAATACTATTATTATTATTATTCTATAGGTAATTTCGAAATATCCTCCGCTTTGCGTGTAAATAAATGTTGTCTCCTACTTCATCGTTCCTTGTTCCCTATTTTCACATTTTTTTTGGTCATCTCGTGCATGAGTGTGTGTATATTTGTGTATATAGATCGTAATTTTTTAATTAAGCCGAGATCTTCACTAAGACTTATATTTTATTTTCTTACCTTTCGAGGTTGTTAATTGATAATTTTTTTAAAAATATAATAGTTAAATTTATTTTATTACAGTATCAATTGATTATATCAATTCGCATTTTAATATCATCGACTTACCACATTTCTCTCTAATTTTATCAGCTTATGACTGCCATTTATTATATATATATATACATATATATATATATAAAATTTATTCCTCTTTAATTAAAATTAAAAATAATCATGACGTTAAAATTTAATATTATTTTCTTTTTTAAACTATTTTTTTACGTATGAGTATTTTTCTCGTTTAGGTTTATTAATATACGGGTATTAAAAGTATTATTTTAAATCGATAACATCATTTTTACCGTAGAATCGTTTACTCATAACGAAATAATCGTTTTTTCATATAATTCGGGTAGAATATTTTTATTTGATATATATGTTTTTCTATATTCTCAACGTGTGCCATGTTTTTGCAAAAATTATATTTATTCCTGTTTTCCTCTTAAAACCAAACACCATTGTACTCAATAACATTATATTACTTCTTACAGCCTAACTTCGCTCTACCGGTACCCAGTCATAAGGGAATGATTTAATCGACAGATAGGTCCGCTCCCCGTTACTAGTTCTTGAATCCAAAAACACCACGCTCTTCTCCGTTTCCCTAACAATTAATTCTTAATATATTTTTAATCTCCCGTGAAACTGTATTTGACAGTCTTACCCCGTTAACAGGCTATAATTAACACACAACTTTCTACTTCGCCGCACTACGCAACCTGAGTTTTGTTCGGCAGTTTTTCAAATATCACAGCGGCGCGCATCCTACTAGTTCGTATTAGCGTGTCTCTAGCTTTCACTATCCAACGTTCTTTTCTAAAATCCACTACTTCGCGCAATTCAATTACCGTTCAACTATCGATTATCTTGAAGCGTTTCATATGGACACATCTAACTATTTTCCAGTGTTGCGATAACCTAGCAGCTAAATGCCGTCACTTTTAAACGATTAAAAATGATAAAAATTTTTTTTACAAATTTCTCTTTAATTGACGCTTTTATATATATATATATATTTTTTTTAATTATTATTCGCTAAACCTAGTGTCTGAAATTCTTGATATTTATTTATATTCAAGCGATCGTATACACTATTTATTATAGAGGTTGTTAGAGTTTTGCCTTTAACTGTACGCTCTATTATATTTATGTCTTAATGCCCTAACTAGTAAAAAAAAAGTTTTTTTACACGCGGGCTATTTAAAAAAAAAAAACTAAGTATTCTTGCTAGCGGTACTTTCGTATTTTATTGTATTATTTGTTACTCCGAGTTCGTTGATTGCTTTTAAATTGCGAACATCTTTTGTAACTGATATATTTCTAAAGAAAGGACAGAGCCATTTTATTCTAATCTTAGTCTACGATCTTTACTACAGCGCTGGTAGTTTCCCGTTAACGTACCACCGAAAAAATGTATGTGTATATATATTATATATATATATATATGTGTGTGCGTGTAAATATATTTATATGCAAATATCTTAATTACGTTAAACGAGCATTTAATTTATTCCTTTTTTTTTTTTTTTTTTTTTTGTAAAATATGTATAATTAAGCGCTCATGGCATTTGTAAATTACTACGCAACCCCTAACGCGCTTCGTACGGGCGATTCTTTTAAAATTTTCGTGTTTAATTTTATGCGTTATCATTGAATCGGGTACGTGCGTTTGAAGTCGTGAAAGTTGGTGGTAGAAAAAAAAAATTTCAATATACAAGCGAACATAATGCGGAGTTTTTAAAATTTCACGGTCGATATACGTATCACGACCATGTCGATTTTTTTTATTAAGTAACTTTTTCAAAAACAATTTTAGTTTTTCATTTTCAAAAATTGTAAAAAGTTCGTTCAATTAGGCGCAGAAGAACGAAATCTAGACGTTTTAATGTCCAGATTTGGCCAAGCCGACCGGAGTTGTTTACTAAACAAGCGATTGTTGGTTTTTATATTGGTCTCTCTCTCTCTCTCTCCGAACAATTAACCCGATTGGATTTAGTCGATATCCATTCTGTTTGCCGACATTTGGATGGCATAAACATTTCAATCAACAAACGGAATAGATACCAGAGTTAAATTCAACCGGTTACTATACTGGTCATTGGCTCGAGAGAAAAACAAAAAATCCAGTTAAAATAAAAACGGCAATCGCTAGTTTAGTAAACAGTTTCAGCCTTTGGCGGAATATCGGTGGCAGAATTAACATTCAGTGCGTAACGGTTTTTTTTTTTTTAATATAAAGTTGCGTTTGAAAAGTAATAATTTATATTTTATTTCGAATAATCGAAAACGCGCTATCTCGCGGGTAGAACGAAAAGCAATATTTTTTGGACAATTGCCCGTACTGAAATCGTATTTAAGAATCTCGTACTTTCCTAATTTCTCATATTTTATACGACATAGTCTAAGTAATATATATATATATATATATATATATATATATATATATATATATATATATATATATATATATATATATATATATATATAAGTAATAAAATTTGAAATGGATCGTACCTAACTACATTCCCGGCAGCTTCTTGCGAATGTAATGAAATTTAAAAGCTTTTTATACCGATATCTAAGGCAGTTTATTTTACATTTCTGTGTTATACATACATATTATACCCACCACTTACATACATACATATATATATATATATACATATATATATATATATATATATATATATATATATACAATTTACTATTTGGTTAAGAAATCATACTTTATTCGTATGTATTATGATTAGATTATATAAATAATATGTGTGAAACTATCTTTTTTTTTTTTTTTTTTAATTTTCAGTTTTATATTATGTTAAACAATAAATATATATATATATATATATATTATACGTGCCTTATTCATTGTATACTATTACTCTTTATAAATGTATACGCATTTTTTAATGGTATTGATTCCTAAGACTGCTTTATGTGTGTGTATGCGTAATAAACCTATAGGATATATTCACTCTCTATTTGAAACAAAATAAAAGAAAAATTATATAACTCTCCATATGCTGTGCGTAACAATTAGGAAACAGATATGTGACTTAATTACAAGAAACAGTTAAAATCACTAAACCTTTATTTGGATTTCGTAAAGCTTTTCGGCAACTGCGCCATTGTCAAGCGATATATAAATAATGTGACTAATTTATATTTATGTAAAGAGCCAAAAACCCGAACTATTAATTGTAGTTTGTTTGATAAGATTGTACGTATCGGGCTTTGTATTTTGTGTTATTCTGTATGATGTGAGTGTGTAGACGTTGTAAATTAAGTGTATGACTGTCGGTTCTCTTGAATATTCGTATATAGAGAGCAGTTTGTCGATTAAAGACTTTTGATATTATATATATATATATATATATATAATTGTATGATATGGCTGTATGACTCGCACGTAGACGATTAGGATACAATAGTATTTTCTGCTTGTGCCATACCAAGGTGTGCAACGGTTAGTTTTATGTCCCTAAGGAAGGTTGTTTGTGCAATCGGTGGTTTACTCCTGTTTATCTCTGTTCATGAGTATCTGTGCTAATGTTGATGGTGATGGGGAGTAGTTCTGGTATTGGTGAAAATACCGTAGACCGAGCTTCGAGGTCCACTGTATCATTACCGTGCATCGCAAAGTAACTTGGAATTCACAGTTCGCATCCTTCCATGTAGATAATGCAGAGTGTGTTGGTTTTTAAATATCATTGCGTTCTTATTATCTTAACGGCATATTAATTATAGAGAGGAGAAGGAGTCTGTTATAATCAATTCTTTTCGTTGCATTGAGAATACAGTTTACAAGTATGTACTTTTATTCGGAATTAATGCGCCCTGTTACGAAAGTAGAAGTCTAATATTTGTTTCCGATTATATAATCTTACATTTCTAAAATTACGAATAGAATGTCTATATTAAAAACATTTTTAATTATATAATCAAAGTTTAAGAAGCTCAATATTCTGTCATTACTTTGCCATTTATATATATATATGACCGTGAGAAGACGGACAGTTTTGTTGTTTGAATAACAAAAAATACTCTGTCAACATTTTTCAATGAAATATTATTTAAAAATAGGAAAGAAGCGATTAGCTTACGATCATTTGTGGAATACAATGTCGTTCAGATGACCGCATTTGCAACAATACATTCATTCAGTTTGTTTTTACAAAACTATCGAACAATTTCTCGAGCATAGGTCGCTGAATTTTTGAAATTTCTTCAGAAATCCGAGTTGTCAGGTGCTCCAGATCTCGCAGACGTGTTTCGTTAAGGCGACTCTTAAGGTATAAAATCGAGAGGTCAGATCTGGCGAGCGCGGTGCCAAGCGAAATCAGTGCGTCGCGACAACATGCTGTTATCAAACGCTTCTTTCAGTACTGCAAGAATTTCTGCCGGACAGCGACACGCCATCTTGTTAAAAACAACAAGTTTTCGATATGCGTGGTCGGTACTTTTTACTTCCTGAGTTATTACCAGTTTGTAACAATGGAATTTCAAGTCTAACAGCAATATACGGCGAACAGATTCTCTCGGCAGATTTAAAGAAACAGCATGACGACAAGCAGAGCGTCCGGGATCCTGAATAGTCGTTGTCCGAAAATTCGATCGAAGTTTATGAGGTACGAAGCGTTTTTTTTTTTTTGTTGTACAGGACGTTTTTTATCCGTCGCCAGAAGTTGTCTCTCCAAAGTTTTCAACCCACCTTAAAATTGAATTGCGACATGGTACAGGTTTACATCGCATAGTTTTGAATTTTTCTCTAAACTTTTTGCACCATCGTGATCGATTCATGGCGAAAATAACGTTCAAAACGCGCGCTCGTCACTATAGGATGCCATGATAACTGAAACTGAACAAAAAACGAATTTCTCGTTTGTACACTAAACGTGGAGTACGCGGTTTGCGTTGTAGCAGTGTTCTGCGCAAACCAAAAAAAACAAAACCGTCCGTCTTCTGTGGATCATGCTACATATGCTTTTATTAGTTATTGCCGTGTTTTTTTTTGTCCAAATTTCATCATGATATAAGATTCGTAAACTTTACCGTCTTGTATTTCACCAATAGTCGATAGAAGATCGTAATTAATCTCCTCGCTGACGATGGAATCAAATCTGTGAACAATTTAGACGGTGCAAAATTTATTTCAATTCTAATTAACGGTGGTTGTGCTGATATATGTCTATTTATAAAAACATCCTTTCGTTTAGTACATCATTATTGCATTATTATATTATAAACTGATAAAAAAGTTGTTAAAATCACTAAATATATATTTAAAAAAAAACCAATGCTTTTCGTATATTGAGAAAACTCCAGATGCATGCATCCGTTGGCTGTGAAAATTAATTTGACAATCAATAAGCAAAGTCTTCAGTCCAATATACTGTGAATTCTTGGACATAGGGGATAAGGAAATAACGAAAAAGCAGAGCGAGCTGCGAAAAAAGCCGCCGCTTTCATGTCTTCTGCAGAATTACTTCCAGCAACTTGCATATTCCATAAATTCAAGGAAAAAGCAAAATCAAATTTTCCGGTTTACCTTAACAGTGTGGTATCTGGCCTATTCAACGTGTTCATCGAGCAATACAAAACGAAGTTCTGTGTCTGCAGAGGTCACACTCGTTTGACTCATTCTTATATCCTATCCGAAACCGATCCTACTACTTGTTCAACCTGTAATGTTCAAATCACTATAATATCTTACTCCACTGTTCTCTATTTAACTCTATTCGCTCTTCGTTACAGTTTCCTAACACACTTAATGAAATACGTTTACCTAAAAATGAAAATACTCATAACTTTCCTCGTTCGCAGTGAAAAGTCCTTAAAGCGCAACAAAAGTCCAGATTTGGACCTGATAACAGCGAAGTTGCTTGAGGAATTGCCTCGAAAAGCTCTAGTGAAGCTTACATATGTAATGCCATAATTCGCTTAAACCACTCTCCGATGTTTTGGAAGTTTGCTCAAGTCATCATGGTTTCGAAACCCGGGAAGGATTCTTATCGGCCTATATCTCTGTTACCCATATTGTCAAAAGTAATGGAAAAATTAATATTAAACAGGCTACGCCCCTATTTAGATTTTAATAACGTAATACCGAATCATCAATTTGGTTTTATGAGACAACATTCCACAGTGGATCAATTGCATAGGGTATTAAATATAATTGAAAACCGTCTAGAAACGAGACAGGTTTGTACGGCGGCGTTTATCGATGTTGCTCAGGCTTTTGACAAGGTGTGGCATGAAGGCCTATTGTTAAAGCTGAAATCATTACTTCCACCGAATTTATATCTTCTGGTTACTTCTTATATGCAAGATCGGTACTTCCAGGAACGTTATGAACACGCGCTCTCTGAGATTCATCCTGTTCTAACAGGTGTACCGCAGGGTTCGGTCCTGGGGCCTACACTGTATTTTCTTTACACCGCCGACTTCCCCCGTTACTAGGGATGTACACGCGGCTACTTTTGCCGATGACACTGCCTTACTCTCGTGTAGATCCGAACATTGCCAGTAATAACCTACAGGAAGCATTAAACAGAGCGGAACAATGGTTTAAAAAATGGAAGATAGGTGTTAATGAGAGCAAATCCGTTAACGTTCAGTTCACAAATAGGAAGGTTATAGTTCCACCTGTTAGAATCAATAACCTCACAATGCCTATTCAGCCGAGTGTTAGATATCTAGGTATGCACCTGGACAGTCGATTGACATGGCGGCATCATATACACAAAAAGAAAAAGAAGGAACTTAACATACGGGTTAGAAAAATAAATTGGCTCTTAGGCAGGAATAGTGTTCTCTCATTGACCAATAAGCGTTTGGTATATACGGCAGTTATAAAGCCAGTCTGGACCTACGGATGGGGTTGTGCAAAAAAAAACAAATATAAAGGTCGTTTCAAAATAAAATATTAACAACAATGACAGGTGCACCCTGGTACATAACCAACACAACCCTACATAGAGACTTGAATATATTCCATATGTGTCCGATGTCATAAAGCAGTACGCTCAAAGACATGTACTTAGACTGGAAGGTCATCCTAATACTTTGGCTCAAAGATTGCTGAAACACCTCCAGTGACACCAGGAGGTTGAAGCGTAATAAACCACTGGACCTTGTTTAAGGCAGTAGCTGCTGGGTGAGCACCACTTTTGCTAAATGACCTAGGGGGTCAGATTGTAAAAAAAAAGTATAAAAAAAAACAAAACTAAATTATCTCCGCATTTTTAATTTTTTTTTTGTTTTTTTATCTTTCAAATTGCTTGCAATCTGTCCTGTAGAACAATAATCAGCACTGCTGACAATAAGTTGTCAAATGAATCTTCTCTGAGTATAATTTGTAAAATCTGGATCTGTAGTGCAGTTCAGTTTGGCAGATCCTCTTCAAGCGTCTGAACCGCATTATTTATTAGATTGGCAGCTAGTGGATTAGCGTGATGATCAAGTCGTTGCTTATAATTTTGGATAAGTGATCTGATGATTTTACCGTACGAATTTGTAAGTCTCTATACAAGTCGTCATTTCTGACAAATCAAGGTGCACACACTATATTAACATCTTCGCCCAGAATCGTTCGATGATCTTAAGGTTAGAATTGCTGGTTGTTCCAATAGATCTGGATGCCATAAGTCTCCACATAGGTTTTAAGACTACATTATATAACAGTCTTTTATTTTCTGCTGATAATGTAGAACGCTTATTCGTCAGCCAATTCATTTCGCGATATTTAATATCAAGCTGTTTTCTTTTATCAGTAATGTGATTCCTCCAAGTTAATCTTTGATCTAAATGCAGTCCAAGGTATTTAACCTTGTGTCTGGGAGGAATGACTTGACATATTTTCCTTTATTTAATGTGAATAATACACAAGCTGACTTTAATTCGTTTACTTTGATCTTCCACATTTACTTGTCTAAGTGAGTTAATAGCTGAAGATGCTTAGTTGCCGTTGTAAGATCACTATTTGTCAATAATATGGCTGTATCGTCAGCGAACATGGCCGTTGTTGTATTGACGTTAACTGGGAAGTATAGATGCTATATTAGATCGGGCCACGCTACCTTGCGGTACACCTGTTTGTACAGGATAAATTTGCGAATGTGCATCATTTACGACAACTTGAAAGCCCCTGTCAGTTAGATACGACTTGAATATTGAGTAATTTGGGTGAGGCAATTTTTGTTTCAGTTTACAGAGTAAACCTTTATGCCACACTCTATCGAATGTTTTCTCAAAGTCGAGAAATACGGAAGTGCAGTACTTTTTTTGCTCAAAGGTCCTGTTTGTAATATCAACTACTCGGTGAATTTGTTCTACGGTACTATGCATATTTCTAAAACCAAACTGCCAGTCTGGAATTATTTTTTCTTCATCCAGTACTAAGTTCAAACTTTTTAAGACAAGTTTTTCAAAAACTTTGGATAAACTAGGCAACAAACTTATAGGTCTGTATGAAGACACATCATCTTGAGGTTTTCCCAGTTTTTGTATATCACTGATGCAAATTTCTCCTGTATTGGAAAATGACTAGTGCGAAGGATTGCATTAAAAATAAATGTTAATAACGTTATAGCTTTTTTGGGTAACTTTTTAAAAATAGATGTTGTAATAAAGTCATATCCAGGTGACTTTTTTGGGTGTAGATGTTTTTGTATACATGTATTTAAAACGGTGATCTGGTTTTCATAGGAAGAGACATTTGAAAAGGTACTTGCAGATAATTGTATACCTCTTTTTCGTCCTCGGTTATGTTTATCTTGTTGAAAAATAACAGACAAGTACTTGGCAAATATTTCTGCCTTCTCTTAGACGCTTTTCACCCATTTATTTCCTACTCTTAGAGGTGGACAATGAACGTAAGTGATTCCTTTCACGGTTTTTATAACTTTCCATAAAGAATAATCTGTATCTTTACTTGGTGTTAAGTTGTCCATATAATCTTGAAATCTGGCATTTTTTGCATCTGCAAGGTTTTTTTTTAACTTTTCTGTTGCTCGGTTAAAAGCCGTCTTATTTATCGTTGATCTATTATTCTGCCAAATTTTTCTTAATCGTCTTTTATCGGTAATCATATTTCTTATTATCTTAGGCTGATTTATTACGGCTTTCCCTGCATATTTTTGTGGAGTGGCTAAGTATGCTGATTCTTGTATACATTTAGTGAGATTTTCAACAGCATCTTCTATGTTTTATTTTGTTTTTCATAGAATTTTTAGGGAGATACTACTTTCAACTGCCCTCTGGAATGCATGCCAGTCAGTGTTATTATTGGTCAATATAATAACGGAATAATAAACTCCGTGCTTTTAGCATTTGTAGCAGTACATTTCACGAAAGATTATAAATAAAAAAACAATTAAGTATATATATAAATAAAAATAAATCATAAAAAACAAAAAAGATAAAAAGAAAATGCGAGAAAAATACTTAATTTAGATGTACAATATTACAAATAATATGATTATTATTATTATAATTGTTAATATCATTATTGCATCGTATCGGATTTATGAAGCACAAGTCCACTGTGACAAATCTAGTTACATACGCTGATCAGATTTCTAGATTCATGGATTGTGGTTTACAAGTTGGTAGTATTTACACTAATTTTAGTAAAGCATTTGACACAGTTAGTCATTCACATCTGTTGAATAAACTAAAGTTGCTTGGACTGTCAAAAGATTTTATAATATTATTAGAATCCTATTTATATAACCGTAAGAGCTATGTTGTGTATAATTGGCTACCATTCTAATACATATTCACCTACTTCAGGAGTTAGGTTAGGTTCGAATTTAGGTCCCCTTCTATTCCTAATTTTTATCAATGATATTGGAAAGAACCTTTGCTCAAAATTTCTTTTATTTGCTGATGATCTCAAAATTTATGCTCCTATATCTTCACTAGCTGACTGTGAATCTTTGACAAATGCGTCCACATGAGTTTCTGTAGAAACAGAAATAGGTATTCGTTCACTTACACGATGAATGGTAAGCAGATAATTAAAAAATCTGTGGTGCGGTATCTCGGAGTTAATATTGATGACAATTTAAAATGTTCAATACATGTAAGCGATGTTGTTAATCGCTCTTATAAAATGCTAGGTTTTATTATAAGAAATTCATATGTGTTCAGACATCCATGGACGCTACTGTCGCTTTATAATGCATTAGTGCGTAGTCCTTTAGAATACTGTTTAATTATTTGGGATCCGTATTATAATAAATACATTAGGTTAATTGAAAAAGTTCAGTGTAAATTTTTAAAATATCTATATTACCGTATATCAGGTATTTACCCTAAATATATGAATTACGATATATTAAGAAATATAATGGATGTGAGGTCTTTACACTACAGAAGGAAAATAGCCAAATTAAGGTTTCTTCATGATGTACAGCGGTATAGTTAATAGTGAGTATTTAACATCAACCGTCTCCTACGTTGTACCAAGATAGGCGATCGAATCGTTTTTTTAGTGAGCCGCAGGAACGAACAAACCTGGGTTTAAGTTCTCCGTTGCCGTCAGCTTTCCGCTTATATAATTCTCTTTTGAACATATTTCCCTGCATGGATATGCATACTTTGATAGCAGATATTTCTTTAATAAGTTGCTTCCCGTACATATTTTGCGATGAGGAATTTCGCTGTTGTCTATTGCAATGGTTCTAGATTGTTATTATGTGGTGGGTGTTTGGTATATGTGTTCCTTTACTAATGTACATGTAGTATATACATTGAGGTTTATATTGTATTTATTAATTTGTTGAAGATTATTCGTCCATTTATTTTGATTAAGATTGTGTGAATGGGGTATGAATGATGCATGTTTTAATAAGTGCGAGACTTGTGAATGCGGTAGTTTTTCTGGTGTGTTTAATGGGTGTGAGGCTGGTGAATGTGTTCAATGTATTTTTTTGGTATTTTATTTTTTTTTACTTTTAATTTTATAATTTAGAAAAAATTATTCATTGTATTATTTTATTTATAAGCCTACAATTGGCTTTTAGCTGTTGTGTGGCTTCATTAAATAAATAAATAAATAAACATATATATTCATTATCATTCGTACGCTTACTTGTAAGCAGGGTGAGCTCTTACAAATGCCCGGATCCAACTAGCTACAGTTGGTATTCTACCGGTACTTTTTTGTTTGATGTAATTTAAATAAGTCGACATCGTGATGTAGGTATCCGTATCTAACTCCATATCAGATACGTAACTATTCACCAACGGTACTATACCAACGAAATCATCCTGTTATATATATATATAAACAATCAAAAAATGAATCATATAATTAACGTTTCTCTGCGGTATTATATAGACTGTACAAATTTGCATTTACCATTTATTCGTATTTTTCTGCAAAACGATCTATCCGATATTCAACTGTAGCAATTGCATACATAAATCAGACCTTAACAATCTACTACATATACATGTAGACAGCGATAGTTTCGTTGAATTCTGGACTAACATCGTGTGTCGTGCAAAGATTCTTTTTCACCTTTTCTTGACTCGAAGAACAAGATGAGGCTCGATATACGGTGTAGTTATAAGTGGAAAGTAATAACGATATATGAGATAATAAAGTTTTTTGCATATAAATAAATAAATAAATTGTATTTATGTTCCTCCCGGTACATCTTGCTCTTGTTATAGCAGTTTTTTTAATGAATGTCATAATTTATTACTGAATATGAAAAATACAATTAATATTACGATTATGGGCGATTTCAACTTATCCATCTCTGGTACTCCGTTTGATTTTCTTAATAAGAATATTAATTCGCGTTCAAATTTCATTGTAATTAATAATCTCAGTTTAGTAAATAATGTCTTTAATTCGCAGAGAAAAACTTTAGATTTGATCACTTCCGTTTTGAGCGTTGATGTACAGAGGTCACTTGATCCGCTTCTTCCTGAGGGTAAGTATCATCCTGCTCTGGATATCACTGTTCGTTGTAGTTCTTTATATAAAGTGTATTTTAGTACAAGCGTGGCACCTTACAACTTTAGGAAAACAAACCCTTTAACATTATAACAAAAAATTTCCCTGATTGATTGAGAACAACTTTATAATATCAGAAAGGTGGATGTGATGCAACTAATTATTTTTACAGTCTAATATATAATGAACTTCAGAAGCATCTTACGAAGAAATCATCTAGAAAGTCTACATACCCGCCTTGGTTTACCCCAGAAATTGTTCGTAAACTAAAACTGAAAACTAAGTTTAGGAAATCCTATCGTAGAACGCGCAAGGAAGCTGATTATTTTAAGTTTAGTAAACTACGGGCTGAAGTTAAAAAGCTAATAAGGAATTCTTACGATGATTATATTCCTAAGATCGAGGCTGGTATTCAAAAAAACACTAACAATTTTATTTTTCATCTGTTCATGTGACTGACAACTTCATGACACTTAAAACCTCTTTAATTAAAGATGGAAGACACTTAAAACTTGCTCCAATCACCATAAATGATTATAAAAAACCTATTAAGATTCTGAAACCTAAGTGGAGTGTTGGGCCTGATGGATTACCGGCAATATTGTTTAAACTATATTCGGTATAGTTTGAAAAGCCACTTATCTACTTGTTCAATCTTATTATTGGAACAGGTAAATGGCCTATGCTGTTAAAAACAGCTAAGATTGTTCCAATTTTTTGTGCAGCTGAAAACTATCGTCTTATCTCGTTACTATGTGTACCCAGCAAAATATTGGAGTCTATTTTATGTTGGGCCTGATGGATTACCGGCAATATTGTTTAAACTATATTCGGTATAGTTTGAAAAGCCACTTATCTACTTGTTCAATCTTATTATTGGAACAGGTAAATGGCCTATGCTGTTAAAAACAGCTAAGATTGTTCCAATTTTCAAGTCTGGAGATCGTTGTGCAGCTGAAAACTATCGTCCTATCTCCCTACTATGTGTACCCAGCAAAATATTGGAGTCTATTTTATATGAAAGATTATATAAATTTTTTTTGCCTAGAGTTGTTCCTGAACAGCATGGTTTCTTAAGGTCTAGATCTATTACAAGTAATCTTGTTACACATATACAGAATTAATTACAGGCTGGCTAGAGGGGCGTCTTCAAGTATTTATACGGACTTTAGTAAGGCTTTTGACAAAGTCAATCATAGTTTACTTCTGATTAAGCTGCATAATTACGGATTTTCTGACGATTATATACAGTTATTTTGATCATATTTAACTTCGCGTGTGTGCTACGTATTATTTAACGGATACCAAAGCAATATACTCCTACTTTCGGAGTACCACAGGGGTCTAATTTGGGTCCACTATTATTTAATATTTTCATAAATGATATAGGAATTGACTTACATTCAAAATTTCTGTGATTTGCTGATGACTTAACATTTTAAAACTGTCAGTGATTGTGAATTGTTACAAGATGATTTGTGTAGAATGGTGTGACATGGAGCGACAATAATTATTTACCTTTTAATTATAAGAAATGTGTTTATATTCGATTTTGTCGTACAAAAAATAAACGTCTCTTTGATTACTCTATGGGTAATGTTCAAGTTTGAAATGTAACCTGTGTTCGGGATTTGGTTATATTGACAACGAGCTTAAATTTGCAACTCATATTGGTAATGTTACCAAAAATGCTTACAGAACTATGGGTTTCATCATTAGAAATTCATGCGTATTTCGTGATCCTAGGACTCCGCTGTTACTATTCAACACTCTTGTAAGATCGCAATTAGAATATCTGTGGTTTGGGATCCTTTCTGCAACTAAATATATTTATATGGTGGAAAAAGTTCAATCTCACTTTTTGAGGTATATCTATTACCGTCAAACTGGTGTCTATCCAACATTTTTAAGTTATAATATTTTATGCGATTTCCTAAATATTAAATCCTCGAGTGCTAGAAGAAAGATAAGTAAGTTGAGGTTCCTGCATGATTAACGCTCTCATAGATGACAATTATTTATTATCTACAATTTCATTTATGGCCCCCAGTGTTAAGTAGGTCACATCGTATTTTCTATGAATCGCATGCTCCTACAAATCCAGGTTACAACTCTCCACTTTTATCCACCTTACGTCTATATAATAACGTACTAAATATTCATCCACAGTTAGATATTCATTTCGATGGTAAATTTGTGTATAATAAATTTTTTTTAAACTCTATATTTCAGTTGTTACTTTTCAGTAAGTTTGTTTTATTTTGGTTATATGTGGGTGCCCCGATGGAGAGTTTGTTTACATGAGCTGGTATATATTTCTGTTTTTTTTTGTTCTTTTCGGATGTGTGCTTGTATAGGTATTGTATTTCATTAGAAATATTATCATTTTTCGGTTTGTATTAGTAATTTTTGTTTTCCAATCTAAATATTATTTATATTAACTAGCGTGTTGTGTGAGTGTGGTTCAGTTTTATTTTTGTTCATCATTTTACTTTATAATTATTCTACACTGTAATTGGCGTTATGCTGTTGTGTACGCCGTGTTGTTTTTTGTGAATAAATAAATATATAAATATTTATAATAATAAAATGATTACATTTCCGTTCATAATTTCGCTAATGGTTAATTGAACGCAAATCGGTTTTTCGTATGCCGCATTCGTCGCCGCGAAATTTATTATATTTTTTCTAAACCAAAATTTTTCCGAAATAACGGCGTTCATTTTTTCAGCTATTTTCATATTTTCGTCTACCTGCGAAACGTAAAATTTCAAATTTGAATATTTCATAGGAAACTAATTTTAAAAAGTGATCGGATAAATTGAAAAATTGTGAGCGGACTTCTTGCGTGTGAACGGAATTCGAATTTAACACAAGATGTTTTGTTTTGTGCCTTTGAGCGTCCAGAATGCGTAACAAATAATAAAATTTTATTTGACAGAATTTTTAAATACAAGTACAGACTAACGTGATTTTCTTTGACACGCACAGATTACGTGAATAAATCGAAAGGAAATTTTATCATATATACTGAAAAATTTTAAAGGTGCACATCATAAATCGGTATAAGTTAAAAAAAACGAACCGTAACTTGAAAAAAGGGTAACTGACGTGAATAGTTTTGTAATTTTCAACTATAAAAGTTCTTAATTGTATTATTGAATTAAAAAGGTTCTAAAGTAATTTTAAACTGAACATAAGTTCAAATGGGATAAAAAATTAATAACCATCATGTAGGTATGAAAAAAATACAGCAAACATTTAACTATTCATCAACATAAGTTTTCTTCTTGAAAGTTCGGACAGGTAACCGTATATTTAATCGTTGACAAATGTCGCAGAAAATAGTAGTATTTGAGATTTCGTTAATCGAACATATGTAACATAGTTATCTTTGAGATTTTGTACATTTAGAGCCATTCTGCTGATACTCTAAGAAAAAGCAGTGAATATCATTAGGCAATTTCCACATTTCGCAAATGTGGTTCCATTTAGGCAAAAGTTTTAATTCTTTTAGACACGTTTTAGAACATTCGATTTCGGAGTTGTTGTGTCCAAACATTTTACTTTTAGGGGTCACCTTGTTGATTTGTGGATACTGAATATACAAACAGCAAGTTTGGTCTATCGTACTAATATCACCTTTTTCATTTGACTGGTCGATCTCAAATCATTCGTTGATAATAGAATTACAGCATTTATTTTCCTTTTTTTTTTTTTGCGAGAATATTCGCAAGAGTTGTGTTATACTGAAATCAAAACATAGAAGGATCCGTAAGAAATTCAGAGTTCCTTCTTGTTCTTTCTCAATGTGCCTAATAACATGAACCTATCTTTCTTTGTGTAAGTAACTAGAGGATAGGAACTATTTATTTGTAATATATTTTGTTACAGCTGGCATAATTAAGTTTTATCCATAGAACGTTTTACTATCACGAAGAAAATAAAATTTACTTTCATATTTTGCCAATTTCTGAGGCGTATAATCGATCTTTCTTCTGGGAAATGACATTTTTTTTTTATCGTCACTAGCTCGCTAACACTAGTTTGTTCAGAAGTTGGTTACATTTTTGTGAACAAGTGACTATCATTTTGTTTCCGGAGCTCTCTTGAACGCAAATCGGCTACTAAAACAAAATCGCGAAACAATCATTCTAGAACCATCACTAGCGAGGAGTTCTGTGGTGTGATTTTCTTTTTTCATAAGAATGATCTACAGTGCGTCTGACACGGTCACGATTTCCGTACGTGTGGCTTCCTTATTACTCTTCTTGACACGAATAGGTTATAAATCTTCCTTGGACTGTCCTTCATAATGTCACGAGCTGTTTAATCGAAAATTACTTACGTAACATGGATCATACTAAATCATTTATCTCACTCTCCATACCAGTTATTTGCCAAGTATAATGCCACTATATTAAATTTTCTGGCAATGGCGCATATAGAACACAGATTTCTGCATTTTCGAAAAAATCATTTAGATTCCTAATCTTTATGCACGATATTGTGCAGTTGTTTAGATATTTTCGATGAAGAATTTACGTAGTTTTTTTTTTTTTTTGAAAAAAGGGGTTTGAGCTTTTTAATTTGATCATTTTCTAAACAAGTCCAATCTAGTAGTTTAATATACTGACCACTGATATTCTGAGGTTATTTTTCAATTTTTAACCGTCTGTCGTTGACCTAATTATTCTAAAAGTGTATTTTAGGACCGGTACCGCGTATGTATTCGTTACTTTATATTTGACTCGTTAAATTTCGTTTTTAGTATCCGAATCGGTTAATGTACTTCTGTGTAACAGCTTCTTTTAACTTTTAACTTCCTCGCGTCGCGACTCTGTCAGATATTTATAGATGTAATTTTCAAACGTTTTCATAATTGTCCAATTTTTCTCTTTTTTCAACTCACAATTAATCTATATTTTCTTATTTAAAATTTCGTTCGAATATCATCTGAAAACCATACTGTAATAATGTCCGTAATTGTTGCGCATTCGATGTATATTCAAATCATTCGTATGAAAAAGACGCGGTAATTTTTTTGCTATGTCCGTTCTCATTCCCTTCTTGTATTTTATTTCTCCATCGTTAACACCAAAGTGATCTGCAATAACCCTCACAATGTCTCACATTATAAATATCGGTCCAGACTGATCTTTCCTGTTTATCTGCTTTTAATTCGTTCATTCGTAATCGTCGTACGTAGAACTCCGATAAAAAATCGTCTCCCGATTTTACTACTCCAAAACTGCTCACGCCCTGCAGATATTGCCAGATCGCATGTTGTTTGTATGATTCCATTATCTCACTTCTCGTAGTAACACGTTATACGATCAAATAAAATTGTTATCCTTTCCTTTCCCTATAAATATATCTTTCTTACTCGCTACTCTTAATGTGCGTATTTCTATATATATATATATATATATATATATATATATATATATATATATGTTCCTTAGTGATAGTTACTTAGTGATATTTTTGTCTAATTTTCATATTACAACTTGTAACGGGTAAGAAGCCGATAAAAAATAAAAGAAGTAATAAAATCACTTTTGTTTTTTATTTTTTCGTTATTATTGTAAAAATCGGGAATTTTTATGTCATCTACAAAGCAATACAATATTAAGTAACTAGTTGTAAAATCGAAAGATTTTCAGTAAATGTTCAATATTTTTTTTATACTTGGGTGCAAGTATATAGATAAAAAAAAATGTTGGTATTATAGGAAGAGGACATAATTAAATTCATTTGTAATTTAAACTATACCGAAGAGAATTTGCCGGGACCGCAAGGAATGAGCAAGGATGAAGTTAGTTGCTAGGAATATTGACGTTTTAATTATTAATTTTATTATTATACGCTAAATATCCAATAAAGTCTTATTATTGTTATCATTATTAGTATTAACTAACGAATATTCTAAAATGGCAAATTGTAATTTAAACGGGAACCTTTTTTAAAAATCAGTCGGCGATTTTAATTTTCAGAGTTAGTTACAAGCATGGAATCGTATACTTTAGTAATTGTAATAATAACGGTTCGATATATATAAAGGGCTAATGTGAAACGTTATAAATTGCGTAATAATTAATAACGTTAATTTACTTTACTGATTGGTATAAGAAAACTCAGTTTATAGGATAATATAGTTCTGGATAACAGCATTACGAAACAAATTACGGCAGCATTTTCGAAGTCGGTGATTTGCGTTTCGCACGGTCTGAATTCCACTCTCCAACCGATGTCTGATTCCAGCGATGGAAATTTTAATCTCATCGAAAGATAATTCGTCATGTACACAGCCTGTATTTTTTATAATAATAGAAAAAAAAATGAAACGATATATATACAAAGTGTAAAGGATCATCAGCTACCTAAAAGAGATGTAGCGAATATATATATATATATATATATATATATATATATATAAGATTTCATCGATTTCACGCTACGTTCGCCAACATCGGATATTAAAGGAACACAAAGCAGACTGTTAACGTGATCTGGAAACGGTGAAATATAATTTAACACTTTCGACATTTTGTCCAAAATGTAAAAATATATATAAATGTAGAATTGTTCAGGAAGTAGTCAAAATTTTCGAACATCCAACTTTTAACGATGATGACGGATACCAGATAAATTCGACTTGGTTATCAATCGTTACTTCGAAAAGAAAAAACAGGTTATAATAAAACCAACTTCCAATGTAGAAGACAATGTTGGTCGTCCACATAATAATAGTGATAAGGAGAACAGTCCTGTTAATCACTAAAACCTAAACGACATTAAGTCCAGGTTGTGTTCATTAAGTCCAGGTTGTGTTCTTCTACATATAAGTGTATATTTATGTGCACATCGATAACTGCTCTTTGTTTGAAAAAGAAAACTGGAACATGAACATGGTCTACATTGAACAAAAAATTCTGAACGGGTGGAAACCAACCATAAAGTTATAAAAATGTATTTATGTATGTAAATCTTTTCTTTTTAACCAAAATATATGTGTGTGTTTATATGTGTATTTCTTTGCTTCTTGTTTCAGTCACTATAATTTAATTTATAACGTCACAATTTTTGTTATTTGTGGATCTACTTTTCTACATATATATATATATATATATTTATATATTTGTACGTGTGTGTGTTATGTGCACAATTGTTCCTCCATTCGTTCAGTTTACATCTGTGCTCTTTGGAAGCGAAGTCTTCCAAGGTTAAACGGAATTCTCGATTTGGCGAAGTTTATTTAATGAGAAGGTCGACGGCCACTTTGTTGCCACGGAGTAAAAAGTCTTGATTTGACATAACTACGTACATCAATACCTGGAACCGGGACGTCTTGATATCGGAAACAATGTAGCAGACACGTTTGCTGCTCTATTTTCCAGTTTATTCCTTGGAATCCCTGCATGAGCTAGAATCCACAGTAACGAAACCAACTAAGGCTCGTATCACTTCTTCAGCTATAGCATGATGATCGTTGCTGAATACATCGCATAAGGTATTGAGAGCTGAGAGGGAATCGGAACATACAACCGATGGCTGCTGGATGTTAGAGATTATTATGAAATCCATGGCGGGGACGCGGCTGAAAGGGTTGAAAATGACTGACGAAGCGAATACCGTATAATGACGACATTGTTTATGATGAGACAGTAGCCAACAAACCCATCGAATGAGGATACGTCAGTACACAACACTGATTAACCAGTGGTAAGGGACGGATTTTTTTTCTGATATCTTCGGTTGGTAAGTCTTCTTTCCTAGAACTGATGGGGGGATTGAGAATTCCAGCTTCAATGGATTTTCCATCCATTGAATGTTTCAATATCTGCAGTTATAGAACATTTCTGATAAGGATGGAGGTGGTTGTAACCAAGTGAGGTGTTCTCGAAGAGGGTAAGACAGCTGATGGAAGTAACACACACATACATATATATATAAACGCGCGTACACATAAACATAATATATATGTATATATATTATGTTTATAAGATATATGTATATATATTATGTTTATGTATACAAATGTGTGTTAATTTCTTCATTCTTTCAGGCTACGTCAGTTCCGACAGTTATGACCTGTGCTGGAACATTACAATTTATATATATATATATATATATATATATATATATATATATATATATATGCAAGCTTATGTATATATTATGTGAAAATTTACTTGAAACATCCTGATATCTTTTTCATCATCGTCCTCTTCTATAACTTCTTTAACCAGCCCCATAGGTTGTCTTATGAAATGATAACCCATATGTTGCGACAACCAGTGATCGATACCAGCTTTTCGCATCGCTTTATACGTTTCCACATCGCATGGCGCATGCGTGTCGTTCAGACTGTAAAATGTTATTTTCATAAAACTAAGCGATGTTTTTATTAAATATACGTGAATAATTTCATGTGGAAAATCCAGTACGACGTTAGGCTCAATGTTTCATATTCGCTTCACGTTTACTCTAAATAGATTGTCACATGATTCCGATGAAAGTAAAACACATAGGACTGCACGTGGACCCGAGATTAACTTGCAAATATCATATTCTAGCCAAGAGGAAAGAGCTCGACTTAAATTCTCGAAGCATGAATTAGCTAACGAGCAAAAATATTCGTCACTTTTGACACAGAAATCCTGGCTATCCTGAAACCTATACGGACACATATAGAATATAAATTCGGTAGTCGGTAATATTAAACACTATCCAACTTTTTCAATGAAAAGTTTAACGGAATATAGTTAGAGCTTCGTGGTACATACGAAATTATATTATCTGCATAACGATATCGATATTGTAAACTGAGAAAATCTACAGCGATAAATATGCCGAGCGACTAACGTGTTAATCCGTTAGCTGCCGATTTTAGAGAAAAATGTCACAGAATTCAGACGGTTCAGAAACCACCCTCAATGGAATATTCGATTTAATTACCAAAACATTCTTATTATCCACTCAGAAAGGTGCTGAGCAAGAAAATAAAAAATAATAATTATAATTACCGAAACTTCTTCGATATCGTTAATAATGTTTTTTTTTTCTACTTCTGCCGACCTAGTCATGTTGGCTATCTACGAAGGCTTTATCTCTTGTATTGGGAATACATCCATTGATGTTTAAACTAGGTCGCGAATTCTAGTTCTTTTCAATCGTCGGGTTGTCGTGACGTCTGGAAGCGCAGCGACTAGCTCATTGCGGTGTCCGCGTATGCGTATTGCGTGTCTTAGCTGCTTTATTACTTCGTCGATCATACAGACTCCCAGTTCACGATGAATAGCTTTATTGGTACCACGGCATTCTGCATATCAGCCTTAAAGTTTTATTTTGAAAGCGCTGTATTATATTTCTGCTAGTATTTTTCGCACATCCCCACATTGATGCAGCAAAAGTCCATATTGGCTTCATTATTGCATTGTATATTAATACTCTATCGGCTAAAGAAGAGATTCGAATGATATTAGCCAATTAGAGAGAACTTAATTTAATATCTAGTGGTTTTCTTGTTTTTTTGTATATGCGCCTTCCAGCTTAGTGTGCGATCTAAGTGTACTAGATATCGTGCTTAAGGTACTTTTACAAAAATAATTACGGTATGTACACTTTAATTCATTACAAAAGACGATAATCATAAATTTCCCGAAGAAGCAAAAATACCTGTAATAAGATTATAGAACAAGTCTATTTCGGTCACAGATCAATTTAAATTTTATTCAGAATGTTTAGCTTTTTAGATGACTAGATAATTTTCAACGTGTTAATTGAAATATTTTTTAAATTGAGCAATTTCGTGTCAATCGAAAAATATACCATTAACATTAAAATGTCACGTATACCATATGTAGGAACATTGTAACTGAAAGAATCAACCTGATAATTTTATTATGTCGTAGGAAAAATATATTCGCAGAAATTTTATCTAAGGTTTGTACTGAACGCGTGCTATCTATTTTAAATATTTTTGTTTGCGCATATATTATATGTGTATATAATTGCTTTTGTCTTGACATCCTAGTCTATTAGGTGATAAGATGCCTGAATGATATTATTAAATTTTTACACGAAATTATAAATTTCAACCAACGTGTCATATTATGCAACATTTCTTTTTAGATAACTATAGATGTACAATGCGTTTACGTAAAAATATTATTTTAATCGCGACATTTCACGGTCAACCGGAAAATATATAATTTTATTAGCATTAAAATTTCATGTACCACATATTAAAAACACTACAACAGAAAGGGTTAACCCTGTTTTATAATTGGATATGTATATAAGACTTCTTCGCGCCTTTTGAAAATAGCATTTCGCGAATTTTATTTTGAGCTTTTTGTTCTAAAAGCTGCTCTTCTGTAATTTTAAGTATAGAAGGTTTTAGTATTGTACGAATTTCGCGATCAATTTTGAAATTTCAAACATCGCGGCTAATATTTTCTCAGATGTTGCATAACTTGTTCCATCGAGTCAAATTGTTATTTTTTAAAGATCTATTAGGTAGCCTTTGAGAAATTCTCGTGGACGATCAAGTTGAACGTACGGTTTTTAAATGACTTTCCAACTTTGCCAGCTTTAGCGAATCATTGGAAAAAATGGTTATGCATAGTACATATTGTGGCTAATATACATTCTTAAAGGACGCATTCATCAGCGAATCTGGTTTTACAGCTCACAAAAATCGTGATATCTAAGCTTCGTATTGGGGGCGGTTGACCGTTTCTACCACACCATTAATGTCGATATTGAAAAGTAGTGTGCTCAAAACCGAATGTACCATTCACTGAAGATCGTAAGGATGAAGACTTGTTTCCAATCTGAACGGAAAAACTTTGGTTGATACAGTATATGGTTCTGTACTTGAGTTTTCTGTGGAGAAATATACATACTGGCTATATGTTGATCCGGTATAGCAACTGGAAGTATGCTGATGGTAGTGCGTAAAAGCCGAAACTAATTCCTCTAGTTTAAATACAGCCTCTTGTTGCGTATTCAGGCACTGAAGAAGTTAGAAAGGAGCGTGGTTATTCGAGAGGCATGATTTTCGATCGGCTTGATTAATTGTCCATCTAACCTTGGCGCGAGCTTTCTTGTATTCTAGATGATTTACTAGTAGAAGACGAATCAAATTTTTCAAAAGTTTCGTCGTTTTCTCATAGCATTAGCATAGTACTCTGTCCATCGAGATTACGGTTTGTATTTCTTTTTGAAGGTAAACTAATTGAGCCGTTTTGACTAGTGTGGAGTTGAAAACATTGATTATACTGTTTATATCCGTTAACATATAAATAGAATATTTTCATTACGAAGTAAATGTAATGATAATTAAATGAAAAGATAAATGGGATGTATCCACTTGTAGTACAAAAACATCAATGAGACGATCTTATCAAAATAATATCATAATAAAGTAGCAATACATTATAATGAAGTCACCGTAATATCAAACTAAGAGAAAGTAGCCTATTCCAATAATTTAAGAAAGTCATCGAAGCGATACAAATTTGTTGAACACTATTATTGAAAAATAAAATATAATTCACAAAAGTAAAAACAGTTAGCCCCATATTCTATGATTTCAATAAGGCATTTGACACAATCAATCATCAAACAATTCTCCAGCAACTACTGAAATGGAGCATACGTGGACGCATGACAGTTTTTATAAAAAAATTCCTAGAACATCGCAGGTTATTTGTTAGACTAGGAGACACCGAGCCTTCATGACATTATCAACGGTGTGCCACAAGGCTCGGTTCTAAGCCCAACACTGTTTAACATCGCAATAAACTCTATTGTTGAAGAAATACCTCCTTTAGTATTCAAGTCCCTATTTGCTGACGACTTGACAATATTTGTCCGATGTAACGACCTCAGAACAGGCGAAACAGTTCTTCAACAAGTCACTAATAAGCTCAATAACTGGTCAAAAGAAAATGGATTATTCTTTTCACCAGCAAACATCAAAGTAATGCACTTCTGCCGTATTCGCCATTGCGCTCATCAATTTAATGTTATTTTGGATAACAGAATACTAAATTCTACATCATCAACCACTTGAAAACCGAATGTTCACGACGATTAAACCTTCTCAGGAAGCTATCTCACACAACATACGGCGCAGATAAAACATCACTTTTGAGAATATATCGTTCCCTAATAAAATCTAAATGCGATTATGGTTTCCCGGCTTATTCATCAGCTAAGCAATCAGTATTAACATTATTGAATCCAATTCACCACTCAGCTCTAAGGTTAGTTTTAGGAGCTATTCGGTCGACATCCATAAACAATCTGTTTTATGAAGCACAAGAATATCCTCCAGACCTACACCAAGCCTATTTACTCCTAAAATTGCACACTCATATTCATACAACTCCTAACCTCCCCATACCCATAACTTCTCTACCTTCTGTTCTTACTCGACCATACTTAAAATCCACGCTCCAGTATAAAGTCAAATTCATCCTATACAATAAACTATGCACCTCATTACCTAACTTCTACAGCAACATCCTTTTCCCAATACCGCCGGTCTCGTCCCATCCTATATCCTTCGATACCTCTCTCCTGGAACTATGTTGTCCTACTTCTCAAAGTCGTCTACATTCCTCCTTTGAAAATTTAATAAAGCGTTTCAATCATTACAACATCCTATACACGGACGGTGCCAAAAGAGACAACCACTACGGTTGCGCAGTTGTATATTCAAACAATGTTATTCGATTTCCGCTTCCACAAAAGTTCAACGTTCTTTCTACAGAGCTCTACGCAATTTCAATTGCCGTCGATGTGGTTATTGAAGAACTAAAAAACAATGCTGTTATATGCATCGATTCCTTGAGCTCCATTAAAAGTCTCCAAAACAGATCACACCACCAACATCCTTTGGCCAAATCCATCTTAGCCAACGCATCAGAGTTTACCGGAAAAATGATTCTCCTCTGGATTCCAAGGCATAACGGCGTGGGATCAAACGACAGTGCAGATGCATCCGCAAAATAAGCGTGTCTAATATCACCTATTCCAGCTATACCAATTCCAACGAAGGACTTCCTTCACACCATACGATCTAAATTATCCGATAGAGCAAACGAAGGATTTTCAAACCTACAGCAATACAACGTCAACTGTATAAAGTCAACTACATGTCAAAACTCGAACAGGAGAAATGAAGTAGTCCTGTGCCATGTACGCTCAGGCCACACACTGCTTACTCACAAGCACTTATTTACTAATAGTGACCAACCGAAATGTACCGCATGCAATATTCCTTTAACTATTCCTCACTTGCTTATTACCTGTCCGTTATATTCCTCCGAACGTACAATCGCAAAAACTCTCTCCCAAATATTTTACAGCATTCTCCTACATCCGAATCTAGACTCCTTGCCATCCTTCATTTATCCAGAATCTACCCGTTAATATAAATTCCTCCCGTGCTTCTGGCCTTAATAGCAGTACACGGCACGGTTATCAACGAAAAAGAAGAAGAAGAAGAAGGTATGTTGTATTTGTCACCGAAGAAATGGTTAAAATATTGTACAGCAAAAACACAAACTAAATGTACAGCTTATGCGGTATATATTCACGTCAAATATGTTTTAATACATCGCGTAGCTTCACCAAATTATTTTATAATTAGTTCAATAAGTTTTGTTTTACGATTTTTTCACGCTCAATTTATGTTATTAAAATTATATTTATTTGCATTAAAACATAATCACACCGAATATAAAAACATCATTTCGATAATCGTGATTTCGAGATTTAGACCTGTGTCTCACTAACGAAGTCGGAGTTGCGAACTGGTATGTGGTGCCACGAGAATTAAAATTGTGTCTCACACGCGAGTAAATTTTTATTGTAAACTATGTAAAATTTGAACAAAAATTTGACATCTTTTGGAACATTTGATAAAAATACGTCTGGAAAAGTTTAAAACGCAACTGTGATCTCGAATTGAATCTGACGGCACTCAAGTTGTTAAGAAGAAATTGTCATTTTATTTAACAAAGTATTTCGTTAATTTTAAAATATTAATAAATTTTATAAATACTTAATAATTTGTAAGCAATAAAAACTAAAAAAACTGTAATAAAAAATGTAACAGATGATTATTTATAATAATTATAAACAGTTTATAAAGTTACCGTAGACCTTCGTCGGTTAGATATAACGAAATGGATTCGTATCTAGATTTATGAATTCGGTATTTGTAATTTTTTAATGGTTTTACACCTTTCTCTTCCGTCGATCTACAGTCCATACATTTACAGGTGACACGCCATTGACTGTCGATTTCTGTCAGGTATCCTCGAAATACCGGCGAAGCAGCCGTTAGAGCCAGCTTAAAATGAAAAACGATTATATATAAACATATAATTAACATTCGCACGTTCTACGAATGGTAAAATAATCGAATTAACGAAACATTTATGGATAATTTAAAGGTCGGAATTTAAGAAACATCTTTGAAAGTTTCGAGGTCGACGAACACAATAGTGAAAATCGACCACGGAATACGCGAAACATTAAAAGACAAATTACATTTTTTTTTTCTTTTTTTGAAAATACGAGATGACTTAGTCTTGAAAGCTGAAAAATTGAAATAAATCTAATTAGTCGAAAGAGAACCCGAGACTGAATATCTAAATCATATTAGTAATATAACAATGCTCACCTGATCCCATGAGATGTATATATATATATATAATAATAAAAAAATAGAGAATATATTCTATAAATAATTTTGTGAAATACACCGATCGTATATTACGAATCACACACAATTAACGCAATTCATTGGACTACTTTTACAACCGAACTTAATACTACCTACGACCGCCTATATATATATATATATATATATATATATATATATATATATATATATATATATATATATATATATATATATATATGTATAATAAACAAGAAAAAAATTTGATTATAAAAAACAGTTAAAATCACTAAACTTTATTATTTAATTTTATTTA
>CM065052.1:215414203-215651703 GCA_032883995.1 Coronaproctus castanopsis | reverse complement strand
AAATGTCTTATTTTTAAAATCCGGGAGTTTATTTTTTAGTCGCCTAACGACGCGTGTAAAATATAGGTGTTAACTAAGTGTTTAGCGTAATAGAATGACGCACGCAGCTGTGATTCGCCGATGAAATATTTTCAATATAATGCACGCGGTTAGCCGACAAAAATGTTTATTGCGAAGTGTGCGGACCGCGGTTGATCACGACTATGCTATAAATTTTTTGCAATTTATTCGTTATCGATAATTAAGTTTAACACGACGTAATTATTTCAAACTATTCGGATTTAAAAATTAAAAAATACGAGAGAGCTGCTATTTTCAAATGTGAACATTCTTTATAGATACGGTGCGCGAATTTAATTCGCTAATTAGATCTGGTCGATTAGAAATCTGACGGTTTTGACATAATGCGACAAATGTTTATCCGATGCAGTTGATTTTAAACGAAACTAAAATTTCTTTATAAATTGCTTTCGAACGAATAAAATAACGCGTAGAAATTTATCGCTTACTAGGAACATTCACGTTAACCTTAGTTCCTCTATTGAGCATCATGTCGCGGGTTACAATTCGGAATCGTTGATGCGGATATAAAATTTCATCCGCCACAAATATCGAGCCGGTAATACTATTGTCCGGGTCTGATTGATATGTCGGCCAGGAAAACCCTTCGCATCCTAATCTACGATAATAATAATAATAATATTATCGGTTAAATGAATATAAATAAACGTATACATTATTACCTTCAACGTATTCCGGTGTTGCCCGATAGAAGATATTTTGTTATCATCTCCATTTTCTATATTCTGGTTGACTGACCCTCACACTACTCGCTTAGTCTCTTAATCTTCCTCCTTCGCTGCATCTCCTCTTCAAAGATAACCTCCAGTTCCGTTGTCGAATTTGCCGTGAAAATTTAGGAACAAGCGATTGTTACCGAATGACAGGTGACTGCTGTATATTCGTCAAATATATACGTTCCCAAAGTGTTTCTAGCATCAAGAAAATGACGATGAAAAAAATAGAATTTTCCATAATTTTACAGGGTTTTAGGGGTTTGGGACCAAAAATTTCAAAATTCGCAATTCCCATAGAGGCCATTTTCAATTGATAAATTAAACGTAGGCGTAGAATTCAATTCAAATCGTCGGACGATTTCTCGCTAAATAAGACGAATAAAATACTCAACGTACGTAAAAACTTTTTATTTAAAATTACATTCGGATATTTTACACGTATACGTCGATTAAGAAATCGTTTTTTTAAATTTATCCGTTCTCCTAAATTGTTCGAATTTAGCGATGACTTTTTTTTCGAACGTAAACCTACACTGCTTAAGTAACTGATAATTTTAATTGTACGCTCTACATACGTTCAAGTAGTAGCCGTGATAATATACTCGCAAAACATATTACTTCTTAAGTACGGAATGTATAAATATGAATGCTCGAATATCGCGCTAGATTACTTCCTCGCACATTTAATCGGCCTATAACGTTTTAATTTCGATCCCACGTTCTGTTTAAACATAAACCGAAATCATCCAAAACCTCCAGCAGAACGTAGTGCGACAAAGAAAACGAATACTATCCACGCCGTCCGGCTAAAATTTGTTGTTTGTATGTAAGTAAAAGTGTATTTACAATATTTAAATTTACATGAACAACAAACTTAGTATACTACGTGTATCGAAAAATTACATCTCATACCACGTGCATATAATAAAATAGATAATTATACAATTATTTTTATCAAACAAAACAAAATATAATTTCAGGAAAAACCAACACCAAAACCTGAATACACATTATATCGGCCTCTTAAATAAGAATAATAATACTTATTATTAGAATGCTAAAAACTAAATAAAGTAATAAAAATAAAAATAAAATAAAAATAGAATAAAAAACGCTGGTACTATAGCAAGACATTTATCCTCTTATGTTTGTACCGTTTATATTTTAATTGCAAACTAGTACGATTATAATCGCCAATATTATTAATTAATATTGAGATCTTGATTGAGTTTACAAAAAATCTCTTTGTGTGTTGGATAATAATATCCTCGACATAAGATAATTTCAATGTGTCATGCATACTATCAATTCTATTGTACAGAGGAGCTTTAAGTATTATTCTACAGCACTTATTTTGAAGTCTTTGTAATTTACCTAAATTAGAACTACTTGCATAAGACCCATACGGGACACGCGTATAACATTTTCGGCATAATAATACTTTTATAATTAGTTTGTTACCTGAATTAACGTGACGACGTTTATTAAAGACCGGATATAATTTGAATAGGGATGCATAAATTTTATTTGATACGTATTCAATATGTTTCGAGAAGGTAAGTCCTTTATCTAACTAGTTGATTTATCCAAATGAGGGGTGGAACGCATTCTGCAAAACATCCTCCTACAACCGTCCATACCATGTCTCACCTTCTTGCAGTAACGCGACCACATATTATTTTTCCTTCTAATTATTACTGTGCACAATCTTCTGTTTGTTGCGCCAACTTCTCATAATATCGACGGTTACCCGACATGATAATCACGATGAATCCCTGTTGCAAGCCATCCGAACATTTTCTTCAAAACTTCCTCCTACTACCGTCCGGACTATGTACTTATAATATAAAGTAATTTTTGTTTTTTTGTCTGTCCAGGGAATTCTTAACATCTATGAACAATATATTTTGGATTTACATGGTAATAGACATTTATTTAAAATTTATTCACTTTATGTTGGCAGTAGTATTTTTAATTTAGAATCGGCTGACCAAAAATCGCTGGAAAAATTTTTCAAAATCAAAAATTAAATTTTTGAACTCACGATTTCTCGCTACCGGTAAATTTTGAAAAAAGTTTCGTTATTACATAAATTATAAATCTCGACGTCTACTTTCGCCTAATGTCAACTCGAAAATTCTATGTATCATATCACCCTTAAAAACGGCGAAAAACCCCTGTATAAAAATACGACAATACCATCGTTAGACGGATATTTCAATGCCGCGAACTTTCACTTAAACAATTTTTCCAAATTCCGAATCGTTCGCGAATTATTGCGAAAAAATCTAATTTTGAAAAAAAATTGTTTAGAAATTTTTGGATTCGGTTTGGAAATTTTTTCGCTTTATACGATATGTGTTATATAAAGATGACTATTTCACAGTCGAAATTGTTTTAAAATGTTTACGTCGTGTGCTATGCCCTGCCAAAGGTAGCAAGTCGGCAATTTTATTTCACCATATTTAAATGATTGGCTACTATAAAGTTTTTCATATAAAATTTGCATTTATTTTGCTCTAATTTAAAATTTCCCGCTCTAATGATAAAAACACTATGTATTTAAAACTGCAAGATGTATAAGAAGGGCGTACCATATCAAACAGTTGAAACTTTTTTTTCCACTTTTTTAAATTTATACGATACATTTCATATACCAGCAGGCGTCTATAAAGTTCAAACGTTCTATAAGTAGATGCAGCCCCGACATTCTTAATTTTAACTTGGGAAACAGCTAACTTTCCGACGTTATTACTCTACCAGTATCTGTCAGATGGAGAGACTACTCGCGTCATTTAATCTGAAAACGCTTCAATATACATTATCAAAACTTAAAACACTCTTCCCAAACTTCAACCTTGAACTAAATTTTCGATTACAATAAATACCGAATTAATTAAGTACAAAAAAAAACTTAACCTCTCCAGAACTTTTAAAATATAAATTCTAGGATATTCTCAAAGAAAAATATCCCGAATATATACAAATATACACCGATGCGTCATAAAACTACTTCCGCTTACTCGGTAAATAACGATTTTTGAGCTTCCTACAGAAACTTCCGTTTACACATCCGAAATTATAGCAATATACAAAGCCTTTTACAAAACATTCACATCCAAATAAATATCGAATATGTACCGACTCATTTAGCGCGTTACAACATATGCAACGCCAAATTTAAATTACAAACACCGACACTACCGATCTAAAATATACGTTATCCATAACTTCAGCAAACAACCAGCTGGTGTTTATACGGACTCCGGTTCACTCGAGAATTGTGCAGGAATCGAAGCTATAGATATAGAAGCTAAAACGTATAGAAAAAATCTGAACACAGTTAAATGTATACACATGTAGGACTTACATTCATATTGAAAAAAAATTACAAATACCTATTGTATTTATTAATTTATTAAAAATTATTCGTCCGTTTATTTCGAGCAAGATCGTGTGAATGAAGTGTGAATTATGTATGTTTTAATGAGTGTGTGAGACTTGTGAATGCGTGTAGTTTTTTCTGGCGTGCTTAATAGGTGTGAGGCTGGTGAATGTGTTCAATGTATTTTTTTTGTATTTTATTTTATTTTTTACTTTTAATTTTATAATTCAGAAAAAAATTATTTATTGTATTATTTTATTTATAAGCCTACACTATAATTGGCTGTTTGATGTTGTGTGGCTTCATTAAATAAATAAATAAATAAATAAATAAATAAACATTTGAAATTTATTGCACTCGCGAAAACATTTATCAGATTAAATCAAAACTGAAACACTATATAGCATCAGAATGAAATGTTAGACGAGAAAGTATAGGACACACAAGGCTCACATCACAACATTTGCTGAATAAAGATACTCCACCTCGTACAATACATAAATCACAATAAAACGCGTACTTTTAAAATTATGAACAATAGGATAATCCAAGAAATATTTACAAACTCGCAAGTAATTTAAAAACTCCTAAAGATCCTCGTGGTTTCATAATATATAAAGAATACATAGACACAGAGAGCGAGCTTAAATGAAATAAATAAAAAACAAACCTATTAATCAAAAATTAATATTCGTGTATAATGGAACAGATAAATTTAAATATTGACTCACGAATTTATCTAAATTACGTAAAATTTCGTCACGTATACGACTATCGAAAATTGTCAAACTAAATATTAACTAAATAATAAACAACAAAAAAGTAATTAAAATCATTAAATTTTTACCTTATATATAAAAAGACTACAAAGCTTTTGCTATTATTACGTCATTATCGAGTGGACATAGAAAAACATAAAATTTATCAAAAATACAAAAGGAAAAAATAAAAAGTGAAATACTTAATTTTGGATGTATAACAATATTACAAAAAAAATAACGGCAAAATGAAAAACCAGTTATTCATATAAAAATAATTTCGTTATCGGATTATTTTATAAATAACCGTTTTTCACTTTACTATTTTTTTGTAATATTGTAATATATTTAAATTATGTATTTTTTAATTTTTTTTTGTTATTTACTTTTATATTTTTTATCAAAATATATATTTTTATATTTAGTTTTTTTTTCATCTCCACTCGATAAATAGCTAAAAAACTTTGTAAACTTTATATATATATTTACAAAAAAAAAATAATAGCAAAGTGAAAAAACCAGTTATTCATATAAAAAATAATTTCGTTATCGGATTATTTTATAAATAACCGTTTTTCACTTTGCTATTTTTTTGTAATATTGTAATATATTTAAATTATGTATTTTTTAATTTTTTTTTTGTTATTTACTTTTATATTTTTTATCAAAATATATATTTTTATATTTAGTTTTTTTTTTCATCTCCACTCGATAAATAGCTAAAAAACGTTGTAAACTTTATATATATATTTACAAAAAAAAAATAATAGCAAAGTGAAAAAACCAGTTATTCATATAAAAAATAATTTCGTTATCGGATTATTTTATAAATAACCGTTTTTCACTTTGCTATTTTTTTGTAATATTGTAATATATTTAAATTATGTATTTTTTAATTTTTTTTTTTGTTATTTACTTTTATATTTTTTATCAAAATATATATTTTTATATTTAGTTTTTTTTTTTCATCTCCACGCGATAAATAGCTAAAAAACTTTGTAAACTTTATATATATATTTACAAACAAAAAATAATAGCAAAGTGAAAAAACCAGTTATTCATATAAAAAATAATTTCGTTATCGGATTATTTTATAAATAACCGTTTTTCACTTTGCTATTTTTTTGTAATATTGTAATATATTTAAATTATGTATTTTTTAATTTTTTTTTTTGTTATTTACTTTTATATTTTTTATCAAAATATATATTTTTATATTTAGTTTTTTTTTCATCTCCACTCGATAAATAGCTAAAAAACTTTGTAAACTTTATATATATATTTACAAAAAAAAAATAATAGCAAAGTGAAAAACCAGTTATTCATATAAAAAATAATTTCGTTATCGGATTATTTTATAAATAACCGTTTTTTCACTTTACTATTTTTTTGTAATATTGTAATATATTTAAATTATGTATTTTTTAATTTTTTTTTTGTTATTTACTTTTATATTTTTTATCAAAATATATATTTTTATATTTAGTTTTTTTTTCATCTCCACTCGATAAATAACTAAAAAACTTCGTAACCTTTATATATATATATATAGATAGATAGATATCAAAATTTAACGATTTTCACTAGTTTTTCGTTGTTTATTTTTTAAAAATCACCACATTCGGCGCTGTTCAAATAAAATGATACTATAATTACACTCTACCTTCCTTATATATATATATATATATATATATATATATATATATATATATAAAATTACGTCGCGAAATTAATTCTATTTAATTTAGATAATTAATTAATTATCGCCACGGGTATAAATTACCTCGGATACGTCGATACCGATAAAAGTAATTCGTCGTGCGTCAGTAACGCTCGAACTTCGTTACGTCGTTGTTTCAGATTATCTTCGATTTCTCGATGACCACCGCTCAATAATCCTCGAAACGGTTCCCTTGGAATACCTTCCAACATGTATGCGGCGTATTCGGGCATCCAAATAGAACATTTCCTACAAAAACGAGCGTCAATTAAACGTAAAATTCGTTAAGAACGATCCCGAGATTGAAACTAAATCGTAATCGCGATACTCCGAGGATAGGAAACACACGCTTAATGTATCCTGGAGTTACGCGCACGTCTAGTTTTTGAATTAAAGATCAAACAAATAAACGAAGTCAGTTATGTGGAGACGATAATCGCATAATGCGGAAGTTTAACAAATTCAACATGGAATGGAAATCGATGTAGATAAAACAAAAGTGATTAAATTTACGAAGGATAAAGCTCGCAACCGAGATCGGAACATGAGAAATTGAAAACTTAACTGAATTCGGGTATCACAGACCGGGGATTATAAACAGCGGATGGTCGAGATTACGAAGAAATTAGGACAATAATTTATATAGCGAAATTATTAAGTAAATAAACAAATAAAAAATGTATTTTTATTTATTATTATTTACATATTATAAAAATTTGACTTCCGTATGAATACGAAAATTATCCATCGTCAACACTATTTTCATATAAATATATTATACATCGTTTGAAGAATATGGAATGTTGTGATTTTTTATGAAAATAAACAAAAAAAAAAACAAGTTCAAATCACTACAAATTTTTATTTATGAAACACCACAAAGCTATTCGTCTGTTAGTCCATTATCAAGTGAACATTTAAAAATAAAAAACATAAAATGAAAAGAATATTCATTTAAGATTACAATTTACAAAAAACAGCAAAATGAAGTATAATATTAAAAAAAAAAGATCTGACTAATTGTTTTATTAATGCCGTTCTTTACTTTGCTGTTTTTTGTGAATTGTAGTCATCAATGAATATTTTTGATGTGAAACTTCTATTGGCCCGTTATATATATATATGGAAAGTTAACCACAAAACAATCAAGCGAAAATAACAAACAGATATATGCATATATATATACATATATATACACACACTGGAAAAACCAAATCTGCATAACATGGATTTCAGGCCATGCGAATCTAGGCATCAGCGCGCGAGCCGACAAATGCTTCATGGGACCTGTTCCGACAAACACTTGCTAGTGATAAGCGCACCTCATGCCCGGTATTCAAAAACACACAACATCAGTGACCACTCTGTACCTAGAAGACGAAATGAAGTGGTTTTGTCTCGCCTACGAACGAGTCATATTACGTTAACGCATACTTATTTGCTGCAGCATGCGACCTCTCTGTCAACTTATTAAAACTCAGCTAGCCATCCTACATATATTATTCCTCTGTCATTTATATATAAATATTCGTTCCTTCCTAAACATGCGTTACTAATCCTTGAAAACATACCTTCTTCTGAGAAAAGCCTACTCCTTGTTGCAGTACACAGCTATTATATATATATATATATATATATATATATATATATATATATATAATATTTAGTTTTTGTATGAATTTATAGAATTCCTTATTCCTAGCTTTAACATGTTTTTATATACGCTAATTTTATCGTATGTTCGTAAAAAATATTGCGTTATATGTAGATAGGGTTCGCAAGTGGGTATGTAGGTGAGAATGCGTGTGATATGTTTGTGACTTGAGTGAACGAAAAATTATATTTTACCTTTTGTTTTATGTTGCAAATTACTTTGAATCGAACAAAAATTTGAATTTGAATTTAAATTACACTTACGTTAATGAATGCTGGTTCGTTTCATGGTCGTATATTCGTTCGAGTACTTCGTGAGCTGTTAAACTTACTCGAGCTTTACGATTTTCACGGTCGAATTTAACGATCATATATTCTACCTGCGAAACGTAAATTAAATAACATTAACTAAACGTAACTAGAAAAAGCACGACTTTGTCAGATTTCGCAAACTATTTTAAATGCAACTTTTGTTAATGTACTTGTATATTCAAGATGTACATTTTTTTTTTTTTAAATAAAATTCCTCATACGAATAATGCGCGAATAAAATCTCCGATAGTAAACATTTTATACGAAAGAATTTTGAAGGTTAATTTTCACTCATTATAGTACAAAACTCCTTGTTAAAAACCTCATATAGTTAACATTTTAGTACGAAAGTATTTTGAAAATTAGTAAACATTTAAATTGCATCTTAAAAAGTTTTTTTTTCAAAACTAAATCGAACGTATTTATAATTATGTACATTTCCTAAATATTCCGATAAAATTAATTTATGCCGTTTCACGCGTAAAACTATTAATTCTCACGCAGTAAACTTCTATAAAAGTGTCGAGCAATTTTGTAAGTCGTAAGTAAAAATTCAATACTTAAATCTTTTGTTTCAACATACTACCTAATTTTTTTTCATCAGCAACTACTATTCTCGATTATAGATAATTCAGAGCTAATTGTGAAGAATGAGCGCGTAAACAAAACTAATTCCTGTGTAACTAGTTGAGAAGCATAAATGAAAAACATAATCTAGGTTAGGTTAGATTTTGCTAGGTTTATTTCGGTTACTTAGTAGAATCGAAGGAAAGAACGAGAATGGCGCATTACCCGATAAATCGAAATTCAAAATTTCATTATTTTTGGGCTCATGGATTCGTATTTCTTCAATTTTATCGATTTTGTATAGGTAAGGTTACAAGTAAAAATTTAATACTCAATGAATGGCAGCAAAGTTGGGACGCTGTACTTACTGGCAGGACCAGATGTCTCATTGAGACTGAAAATAAAAAATTTTAAAGTATGGAAAAAAGGAAGAAAAATGGCAAGACCTGTTGATAACGGTAGTCTATCAGTGGCTAATTCGAAATAATAATAATAATAATAAATAAATATATATATATATATATATATATATATAAACAGATTAGATAGATGGTTAGATATATAGGCAGTATGTACATAGATAGACAGATATGTAAATAGTTATATAGATAAGAAAGATAGATATATAGATAGATAGAGAGATTTCTTTTTTTATTTAGTGAGTACAGTCTACTATATCATTTTTGGATGACCGCATCTCTTGCACCACTGTTAGGCTTAATCACACAGACGCGGCTCCTTACATAAACATTCAGATTATAAGTAGTCTAAAAAATTATTCATTGTATTATTTTATTTATAAGCCTACACTATAATTGGCTGTTAGCTGTTGTGTGGCTTCATTAAATAAATAAATAAACAATTTAAAGTTAATTATATATATATATATATGCACATTTACAATTTCATTCGTGCAGACCGTGTACTTTTCGATGAACCGTTTATTTACACACGCATTCAGCTAGTTTACTATACAATAATTACACAATTTATGTATCTAGAAAAATATTTATCATGATATATCGTACATGATTCACAATAAAAATTTACAAATATTTACACATAATTTGCATATTTTGAATAAGTGATTTAGAACGACATAATTCACATATGGAATCATCGTGACGACATTGAATAAACACACACGTACATAAATAATCACACTCTTTTACACACGCACATATACATATAATTACATATCAACATAGCACCGAAATTATCAGTTATTTTTGAAATCCTGAATGTAATACTTGAAATGCGAAAATTTCGAAATTATTTTTTATAGACTTTTCTTTTAGATTAAAATTTGTTTCATTGAACTTCCTTTCATTATTATACAGCGGACAATCAAATAGTATGTGCCGCGATGTTTCTACTTGCCACATCATCGTTCTTTAGACCAAATCTGCGAAGTATTTGACGAGTTTGACCTGCCCTGTTAATAACTGCATTGTGTAAAAGTTTGGCTTGAGTGTTATATTATGTCTTTCCCTTACGTCTCTAATCAAAGCGTAAGTTTGGCGTCCCACCAAATCTAGCTCCCATCTATTTTGCCACATTTCTAGAATATGTTTTCTTTTATTATTTTTGACTTGACGCACGCAAAATTCTGGTATGACTAAGTGGGATTATACGACTTGTTGCTATTATGAGATTAGTTTGATCAAGCAACTGTTAATGTACGGGAATGACTGATAGTTTTTTATGGAAAACATAATTCCTCCGCTTAAGATGAGTAGGTGTAATGGAGGGACACCTGTTATTGTAACTATTGCACTATGTGACGCTGTTAGGCTCTGCACGCGTTAATTAGGCATTTTCTTTGTACCTAACACATTTAACTTTCAGCCGTTCAGTAAATACTGAGCTAAAATATGGCATTGCATTCTCAACCAATGATTTATATAAGAATATCCTATAATTGAAATCAAATCCCCATATCGAAATACCTGGGGATTTGATTTCAATTATCTTGGGAAAACACGTGTATATACATGTCTTAGTCCAAGTCTCCGTCCAAGTATCAGTCCCTCTCTCACTTTCTCTCTCCATCACTTTTTCTTACTGCCTCTCGATCTATCCATCTCACACAGTGCATTTCAATTTGTGGTGCACTACCGCTCCACTTAACAATGAAATTCAGAACAGTCATATTTGCAATAAAAAAATAGTGAAAAAACAGTAAAAGAGAGTGGAGTAAGAGGGAGTTAAAATTTTGAAATAGTTCCAAGAGTAGCATTCACTGAGTAATTTTGATTCTAACATTTATCTGAGATTATTATAGTACCGAGTTGTGTACTCGAAATATGGATTTATATCATATTTTTATACAGCCGTGAATGTTAAATATAGCTGATTTATACATTTTCTAGAGGTGGTATGTGTGTATGTACGAGCAAAAAAATTTCGTTAATATCCCCGTGCATTAAATATATACACACTCTTACACACACAAATAGATATATATGTTTGTGTGTGTGGCTGTGTAAAATCAGGAAAATTTAGTCTGGTTAACTTTTTTTATTCGTGTGAGAACGAAGGAGAATTCGATTATTAAAATATATTTCTATTTTTTCGCTACACTCGCCGATCGATATGAAAAAAAAATCAAAAATTATACATATATATATATATATATATATATATATATATATATATATATATATATATATGTCTGTATCGTAAATAGATAGATTGTTCGTTTAAAAATATAAGATATTTATATGTAACATTATGGCTGTTAGCTTTTATATGTACCATCCTCGTTTTTATGTGTAACATTCTGACTTTTATCATTCCTCAGACATATAATAGCCGGAATGTACGATATTTAATTCGGTAGCGTTATTATAGCTTGGTCCCTCAACAAATTATCTTAGATCTATTCGCTCCTCTCCTCTTCCTTGGAAGTATTCTGTGCATAGCAGATAGGAACAGGTAGTATATCGGTATATACCGCACTCACTCGTGGTCATATTTTAAATAAAACAAATCCACCTTTGTGCGATTATTGCGTCCGGACGCCCTTAACACTCCAAAACTTATTTTTTGACTGCACACAATATTCCGTATATCGTCACCCGAAACTTCAGTTAACACTATTATCCGATGATCCAATTGCTGTGAAAGCAACACTTCAGTTTCTTCAAACTATAAATATGATCAATCTCATCTGACATCCCATATTTACTTTCGGGTGCTTCTGGCCATACATAGTAATGACCAAATATATATATATATATATATATATATATATATATATATATATATATATATATAACTTGGCGAATTCCTACGATTTGCTTTATTCTTTTCAAGGCGATATCTCTATTGAAACCGTCCATGAGACAAGTCCGCTTGAAACGTTAATAGTTGATGAATAAATCGATCGTAATTCTAAAGCGTTATCGTTATCGCTTTTTACGTTTTACGTATTTCATATAAAAGTTCGACTAAAAAATATTTTTAAGACGTACTTCGTCTCCGTACTTCAAGTCGAATCGTCTGTCTTTGTTTTTCAAACGATCGTAATAATTGACGAATTGTTTCACGGCTCGTTTTTTTACCGTCTGTCCGATTTTTTTCGTTTCGTCCCACGAAAGATACGTACCTTCGTATAGCAAACCCATTTCGATGGCGATGGACTGACTGACTGACTGACTGACTGAAAAAAACAAAAATCTTAATACGGGAAATTTAATAAAATAAATAGAAAAAGTTTCGTCCTTTCCTTTGCTCGTTCGCTATCGACGGGTTTTAGGTCGTGATAAATGACCCGAACGAATATCGAACGATAACGGTTGAAGGATATATTATAAATAATCGAAACACGAGAAACGTTGACTAATCTATTGTACTTTCAATATGTTATCTTTTTGTTTCAAAAGAATAAACTCAAAAAAAAGGATAAAAAAAAATATATTTATCTAAACAAAAAAAAAAACAAAATATAAAAGACCTCTAACGATAATTAACCTTAGTCGAAAAAAGGTGAAGTAACTCGCCCGATAAAACATAAATAACGACCGAGTTAAAAGATAGCCTTGCTTAATTTTTAAAATATATTAGTTTACACTTAAGCTAACTCTACCCCGTATTTGTAAATATCTAAAATTATAATGTTGTTTTTTAGTTTATATATATATATATATATATACATAAAACAAACAGAAAATGTTTAATATATTCTTGGTGCAAGTTGGGAGAATATTGCCAAGGAAGTTAATTTTTTTACTTATATTCGGAAATTTTTCTCGTTTGAACATGAGTCCTATTCGGAATATTTTTCATGTAATTATAAAAATTCTGTTTCTGTTTTCGGCTTCGTTAATAAATTTTTTTCCATTAATAAAAGGACGAATTTCTCGATCTTGAATAATCAATCAATCAAATCGATTGTGTTCGGTTTTTTTCGCGTAGCCGGTCGATTTATATACCGATATTTGTCCAATAATCTATAAATTTTAACGTGTCTTCTCCGAAATCACTATATAGTTTTCCAATTAATTTACAATTGAATAAATGGTTCCCATCTTGGCTGTCACTACATTGACATTGCTCGTCTTCTGCCAAACCGCATTTAAATAGATTGTGTTTCGTCCGCGCGGTACAATTTCGTATTCTATTTAGTGTTCTCTAGAATTAATAATTCAGGTGGCAGCCTACTGGAAGTGACTCTGCTGCTGGTTGTTGTCAGCTTTCCACAGTCTTTCTGCGTGGCCTGTATGTTTCAGTTCCTCGACTGTTCTAAGGAAGCTGCGTCTGGATTTCGATCAGCTTTTATGCATACTCTCCTACAGAGTAACAAACGGACAAGGCCGATGTTCGTTATAGATGCGGTGTAGCTCCCCGTCTACCACCGATCAATTTTCAAATCAAGTTCGTTCTTGTCATCACTTTCATCTTTGTAGCTTCGCAGTGCTGTGTGAATGTCAATGATCTATGAAGTAAGACACCTAGATATTTAGGGATTGTCGGTGTGTTTTGGTTTTATGTCACGCCATTTTATGCTTAGCTCGCGTTTTTCTTCGCTATTTCGAAGATAGAAAGCGCAGGTTTGAGGTTTCATTAGATTTGCAGCTGTTTTTTTTTTTTTTTTTTTTTAGTAATCATCCTATTATCATTCTATTTAAAACTTCTTCGACTTGTTCAAATTTGTTATTATGAGCTGTTACTACTCGATCATCCGCATACGAAAAGTGTCGATCATTAGTATAAATATTAATAAGAACAGGAGCTAGTGCCCTGCGGTAGTCCATTTTTTTGTTTTCTCCATGTATACTATCTTTAACATTTAAGGACGCATAATAACGTCTATCTTCTAGCAGCATTGATGTTATCTGAGTAAATTTAAAATCGTTGGTCGTTTCATACACTTTATTAGCCAAAATGCGGTGCAACACTGTATCAAAGGCTGCAGTGAGATCCACAAAAACAGTACCAATAATTTTAAGGTTTATTTACATTTTTCATGCATGATTTCCCGCATATAAATAACATTGAAGTTGCCTTATACACTGATGACACAGCGTTGTGCTGCAGTTCCTACAGGCCAAGTACTATCAGCAATTACAATCCGGTGTTGATCGTGTAATTAAGTATTTTTCTAAATGACAAATTGCTCTTAATCCTTTCCAAAACAAAAGCAATTTTCTTCACTCGTCGAAGACCGTTTTTACCGACCAGACTTCATGTGGCGTTGATATAGAATGGTCTGACCAGATACGCTATCTTGGTGTCATTTTAGACAAGAGACTAACGTTTTCTAAGCATATTGACCATGCATCGTTGAAGACAAACAGAGCAATCTGTTCAATTTATCCATTTTCAAACGTAAATCTCACTTAAATATTAATAATAAATTAATAATCTACAAGTCAATCATTAGGCCTATTTTAACATATTCTTGTCCCAGTTTGGTCTTCAGTCTCAAATGCTAGTTTTAATAGACGGCAATTAGTCCAAAATCGATGTCTTAGATGTATTTGTCCCCGTATACACTAAAATTTCATATATGCATAGTGCTCCGCAGGTACACCATATATGTAAAAGATTATATCCTCAAACTATTCCAAAAATTTTTTCTCAGTTGTAGTGTGCACCGTAATAATTTACTTCCAGCAATAGGAAATTACGATTCCAGGGAACTAAGTATTAGATATACTAAGTATAAGCATCGACGAATTAAACATAATGTATTATTCTCATAACGTTATAATTTGTTTGCTTTCGTTTCCATTACTTATAAATGATATTACATATTCCGTTATATAATTAAACTTATTATTTTTTAAATTACCGCTTTTCATTTGTGATGGTTTTTCGTCTGATTTTTCCATCAATACTATTTTCATCTTGTATATTTATTATTTACCAGTTTATATTATTAGAATTTTTATTTATATGGATATGGCATTTGTTCCGATACATTTATTAAATGTTATTATAAGTTTTTAATATAATGCCAAATATACGCGTTTTACATTTTTTTTCAAAACCATCTTCTATGTGCTGTGTTAAATGCATAATTTGTCCAGAGCAGGATTAATTCTGCCTGTTGAGGAATAAGCCTAGAGTCAATTGCTATTCGATTTAGAAGAACCCTTTCAAATATTTTGTATAAATGACATAGTAATAATATCAGACGGTAGCTTGTCCTCAGCATCTTTCCCCGGCTTCTGTAGGGCAATGTGCCTATCTCCAAAAATTTTTGGTATGGTTAATCTATCGATGTAATCATTAAACATATCCCGAATGCAGGTTCTCTTTTTCAAAGTGTTTTATCTGCTCTATATACATGCTTTCTATCCCGGCTGCTTTTCTATTTTTTACCGTTTTTTAGAATTTGCGATTTTGGTATGATTTTTACGATTCTTTTCCATCTATATCGATCTCTTGCTATTTAGAATGCATCCGGCACATTAAACCCAGCTACGAGGTTTCACTCGATCTAACCATCATTATTAGACATCTTCCTCTAGGGCTCTTTCCATTTTACCGTTTTATAATATTTTTCCGCATCGAGTTCTCATTTCTTGCTACATGTCCGAAATATTTTATCGTATTTTTATCGATTTCTTTTAGTAGCGTTGTCCGCATTTTTAATTCGTCTGAAACGGATGCGTTCTATTCCGTAGCATTTTTCTGCAGACTCCTATCTTGAAGGAATTTCTCATTCGTTCTTTTAATCGTCAAGTTTCCGTAATTTTCCCGGTTAACTGCAACTTTTGCCGATGCGTCTAGGTATTTATTTTTCGCGTCGTTTTGCATTTGCAACCAGTGACCCGAGGTAATTAAATTTCGTCTTTTACCTCGTATCCTGCAAATTCGATAGTACGGCTTGTTATTTTTGACCCTGTCTATTTTTTGGTTTCCAAAGTGTTTACCCATTAAAATAGTAATATAACAGATTAATAAAAGTAAGGTGGTTGTATCGCTAAGTTACATTCACGAATGAACTTGTATAAAGAAACATAAACGTGCACATTACGAGTAGTGAGTAAGAAAGACATATTTATAGGGAGAGGAATAGATAAGTATATGATTTGATTGTATATAATATGTTACAGGAAGAAATATAGTGGGAGCATCTAAAAAATATGTGATTAGCGTCGGCAATGTGGATGGTATCTCCAGGATGAGAGCAGTAGGGCGAGTTAGTAAGTTTCATTTGAAAAATAACGAAGAAGGGAGACGATTTTTGCCAAACCGTAATTTGCATATGGCGATTATGAATGGACGGATTAGGTTGACTGGCATCTGTATATTGTAGAACCAGGGTAAACATGGCAGATCAGTCTGAAGCAACTTATAATGTGTGACATTATAAGGATTACTCCAGACCACCTTCCATATGTTATTGACTTAATAAATCGATCATCTCTACATAATTTTTTTCCGCTTGTCTAAGTCACGATTGATTTGTGTTTTCTCAAACGTTGTTCATTGTAGCAAACATTTTATGCCGTTTTTTTTTCATGTTGGGAAATTCCGAAATTAATTTAAACTTACTGTTTAAATACAATTATTATCATTAAGGAGCGGAAATTAATCAAAACTATTATAATACCTAAAAAGAGTAAAAACCCTAATTTTTCTGTCCTCGACAAATTATTGCCATCTTCTTCTACCGAACAGCGTCTTTATTGGGAGACCTCTCTCGGATCGCTGCTGTTTCAATTTAACGTTGGTTCTATCCTTAGTACTCTCAAAGCGTTTATATATCTCGACTAAGTTGTACACGTCGCAACATTTCTTTAAAATGTTTTAGGCGTACTTTTATAGTGATCTGGAAAATTCATATAATACTAAACTAGTTAGGCGAAAGCATAAAATATTTTCACATTTTTTATGGCTACATTGTTATAATTATAAAAGGTTTCACGGAACCCGGTCGAGTAGTTCAAACGGATTATTCATTTTTATATAAATTCAAAATTACAACTGATCTGTGCGTTATTTATTTATATATATAGATATATAGATATATAGCTACACAGCGTGCGCAGAACACTACTAAAGAAGGAAAGTTCGGACGTGTGTTCATTCGAATTGAAGTGGAGTCGAATGTAAAAATAGAATTATCGTCTAAATTACGATTTAAATTGAACCGGCGCCAAAATGTTCTCTCACCGACGAAACAGCATAGGTGCCAATCGCAATATCGGCCAGCATCTTTCGCGTTAAATTTCTTATTTGCCGTGCGTTTCTTTCGTCAATTTCTATAAGTATCGCATCGACATGGTAAGTTTTTTAATGGCAATTTAATAAATAAATTACATGATTTTTAAATTATTGAAAGCATAAATAGAGATTAACAAGAGCGAGAATAAGACTACAATTAGCCTTTTTTTTGTTATAATTAAAATAATTATTAATACAATATCTAAAAAGAAGAAAAAATTATTCCGAAACCCATTGTATTCCGCACAATTATGCTATAAAGTTAATGTTAAAGTTTTAATTACGTATTTATGTCAATCAAATCTGTTGTCCTTCGCAAGGACGTGGTGACATGTACAACTTTGATGACTCTTTTCGATCTAATTCGGTCTGTTGTTAGGTGGAATCCGGCATATTAAGACCAGTTAAGGCCTTCATTCGATTTCACCATCGTACATTTTCGTCTAGGGCGCTTTGCTCTAAATAATATTTTTCTATATCAAGTTCTCATTTCTTGCAACACGACCGAAATAGCTTATTGTACTTTTATTGATTTATATTAGGAACGTTGCCTCTATTTTCAATTCGTTTAAAACTGATGCTTTTGTTCTACGGGCACTCCATAATGCCAGGAAGAATTTTATGTACACTTCAGTCTCAAAACGTCCCACGTATTATTTCGATCCTCAAAGTTTCGGATGCATAGGCCGCGATTGGTAAAATTAATGATTCGACCAGTTTTAACGTTTTGTTTCTCGTCATCATAATCTTGTCCTAATTTTTCTCCGTCTTCTTACCGTAAACTATTGCTAATATCAACGTATTTCCTTTGCGCATCCTACTTCATTTGCAACCAGTGACCCGAGGTAATTAAATACATTTATTGCCTCATATACTGCAAATTTGGTAGTATCTGTATACACCTACACATTATACATATATGTACACATATGCACGATAAATATATATATATATACATATACATACATATATACATACATATACATACATACATAATACATATATATAAATCAAGTATACCGGTAGTTTTTGTATATATCAATTATATATCATAGATATATGTATATATGCGTGTGTGTAAATTGGCCGTTTGTAGTGTATTCTTTGTATGTATGGCTACATTTTGTGTAAATGTACACGCATATTCATACATATATATGTATATTTGTATGATAGTTGTTCACATTTATCTGTCCCTCTCTCTGTTTTTATATATATATATATATTCATATAATCTATCTATGTGTCTGCTTGTCTTTAGGTGTATGTATGCAACCGTCAATCCATCTATATATATGTATACATAATATCTATCAATGTAATATATATACATATGTGAGAAAGAGGATGTGAAGCATATATTCTATCTGTCTGCTTATCTTTGGATATATGTATGGATCGGTTAATCCATCAATATATTTGTATACATAATATCTATACCTCTGATATATATATATATATATATATATATATATATATATATATATATATATATATATATATATATGAATAAGGTGAGGCCAAAGTCACTATTTATATAGATCAAAAGAATATTTTCAAATTCATTTTCAATCCATTAGTTTTGTGCCAAATTTTTCGATAATACGAACTTGCTTCTCGCTTATGACATATATATTAATTTTCTAATTAGGTATGTATGGTCTACGTATCTATATTTCAATCCATTTACGTTTCTTTACACTTTCTGTATATATTCCTACCTATATACACAACACACATTCATACCTCAGGCATGTGCATGTATAACGTACTTTTAAAACCGTGTATATAAGGGGATGGATTTATAGATATATATATATATACACCCATTTTTACACATAAACACCTTCTATTCTGTACCTGTAATCATTCTAGGAATATACCCAATTATTTATTTAAATTTTGCGTAAGTACATAAATATATTTACGTACACCAAAAATTCAGTGACTATTAGTAATAAAGTAAAATCAGTATTTTTTTTTTAACCTATATCGGTCCACTGCTGGACGTAGGTCTCCCCAATCAATAATTTGGGGAGAAAATAGCCGACTCTCCCGTGCGAACCAGGCAAAAATCAGTATACCGCAACAGAAATTAAGATTACTATAAAATATTAATTGCTCATTGTGTAATTTAATAAAATAGTTCTGTTGAAATACATTCATATATGAATTATTTTATATACCACTAACTAACTATATGTTATTCGGCAGATTGATTCAATTTTATAATGTTATACGATAACTATATATGTCCCGTTAATATAATATGCTCGCACATATATATATATATATATATATATATATAATCCCGCACATATGTACGCATGTGCTGGATGTGCGCATATATAAGTAATCACATAACGAATATCAAATATTGAACTGTTTCTTTTTCTTATAGGCTGACGTCAGCGAAAAGGATCTTGAAAGTAAGTGTAAATCGGATTATCAATGGACGCTAAACTTTATACATAAATTATTCATCTCGTATTTCGTTTCAGATTTATATATACATATAAGCGAATCAGGTGTCCTGATTAAAAAATTTATTAACAAATTAATTAATAAATTAATCAAAAAATTAATTTAAAAATTACACTCTTTCTTAGTTATATCCAAATGTAGTATAAATTTCCGTAATTTTTAAGGAACTCTCAAGCCCATTTTGATAATCTTTATTTCTTTTCTAATTATCTCAAAATTTCTATAATAAGTATACCGTTTAAAACTAAATTCCTTCTCATACATATTTCTAATGATCAATACGGATTACCAGTTACTTGTTACCCATTTTCCCGTCTATCTATGAGCTCTACTGTCAACCCTACGTTCAAAGTTTTAATTCCGGCTCGCGACTTGAAATTTTGTTTTCATCGTAATACGACTTGTAATTATCGCGAAGAAATCAATCCGTGCAATATCAGGCGACGTACAATTACTACCTCGAACACCGGCCTATTATTATATGCGTGCAATGGGCTAGTCACGATGTTCGACTAAATACAATAATATGACGAGACGACAACGACAACGGTGATGATTGTGCATATTTCTAACCTTTACTAACGAACTCGTTAAACTAATCGTATTTTCTTATCTATATCGATTAATAAAAGTTAAAAATTTCATTCGTTTTATTCTGAATATATATCGAGGATGTAATTTAAATTTGTAACCAGTTATCCGCGCACACTACACAGGTCTCATCCGGGCACCACATATTCGTGTATCTTAGGTAACTGCGTTTTAAGAGCCCATTCCGTGTTCACATAGCCCCATTACCTTTATCAGCTTTTAAAATTGTACTAGCGGAATATTTAACCAGTTACGCTCGAAAATTAGCTTCGGATGATCTACTGTTGCGTAAAACAACCACACACACACACTCTTGCTTGATGATTTGTGCGACCTCTTTTTGAACATTTCCTATACCCGCTTCGATATTAAGTCTAGATTGCGCATAAATATAACTCGCTCTCAGTTTGATAACGAAAACAGAAAGTCTTTTCAATAAACGTCACCTAATCAAAAAATTGACACGATGTTTACAGCGGAAAAAATTCGTAAACATAAATGTGATAAGTTGTCAACGTTTAAAAGTAATTACGAAAGAATTCACAATCAATAAGTTCCGTATTATTCGTAACTACTTCACGATCGTGTGCGTGTGTGTCAAGTGCAGGCGAGTGTAAAAGTGTAGGTGTGTATGTTGTGTGTGCGGATGTGGCTAAGAATAAAACTTGGCGACCTATCAAGTTATACGAGTCGAACGAGTTATTTTAACGACGGACGATGTTCGAAAGTTGTTCAAAGTTCTCGTCTCGCATTAACTATCCCGCGGGCTCTTTCTCGTCCTATAATATATTTTTACTTCTTCAAAACATTTCACTCCTTCTCATCATGCGTTGAATTTTTGAGTACTTTGCAATACTCTAACATTAGGCTCGAATACTAGAAGAAGAAGAAAGAAGCTTTATTTCATAATGATATACACGTAACAAGGGGTTCATAAAGTTAAGTTATAATAACAGTTAAAATAGTATTACTAAATGTGGAAAATTAATGAAACAAAAATGTTAAACTACAGGAAAAAACAAACGAAAACTTCTAATAGGGAAATGAATGAAATATGGTAAAAAGAAAAACAAAAATAGATTAAGTACATACGTGTATACGCGTGTACATACATACATGCAGATATATGCCATATTGACTACAAAAAATAAATAAGCGACATAGATACACAGAATTAAATGAGTATGACCTATAATCGGGAACGTATAGATTTCGCGATAAAGTAACAAATTTATATCTATCATTGTATAATCTTCGCCTACTAATACAATGAAAAGAAAAATGTGAACTCTCAGTCGTACATCGTGAAATCGTAAAATTATAAATTCAATCTTCTTCTTACTCGTTGTCCGTTTTCAGACATAGTGACCAATCGTGTAATTCTTCCGATTAAATTCGGCCATTTATTTCCATGTTTCCATTATTGACAGCAGTCCGGTCATATATCTTGGATGTAATCGACAAAACGGGTCGGCGGCCAACCCCTATTCCTTTATCGCGCTATTAATCCTTGTATTATTGACCAAAGAACTTAAGACGTCTTCAACTTAATTGCCAGAACCGATCTATCTTTTTGCTCCATTCCGAGTTGTTTTAGGATAGCTGCATTAGTCCGACGTTTCGTCCGTGAAATCCCGAGCATACGCTTATAGCACGTTTCAAAGACTTCTTAATGTCCACAACTCTGAGCTATAACACGCTAACGCGAGAATATCAGCGATTTCATTAATCGTTTTTTTATTATTTCTTTTATTTTAGTTTTTATTTTTATAGAATTATGTTTCCGTATTCTTGTTAATCTTGCCAGAGCACTTTTGACCGATCCATTTGCAACGAGTTCATATATCCGGTTCTTGATGCGTAATTTCGTTGAATTATTGAGCTCGTCGATAAACCACGTAGGTAGCCGGCGTATCCGTCTTGTATATTTGCCTGTATGATAAACTTTTCGACGTCATCGGCGCGTATTGTATGTCCAACGAATTTAGACATGCTCCTATATAGCGTAGGCGATATCCTTTCGTTCGGGTGTACATTTCGATTCTGTAAGATCGAGACATTCGTTCTATATCTGTTCCACGGTATTCTTAATATGCTTCGATATCATCTCCATCGCCTCTAGTCTTCTTCGAGTTGATTTGTTTAACGTCCATGATTCCGATTCGTACAGCAACACTGAAAATACTATCGTTTCCAACAAACAAAATTTCACATTTAACTTTTGCCAGTATTCGGCGTTTTATCTCTTTCTCGCATGATTCCGTATTAGACAGAAATGTTCTGAAGTATACTTCATTACCATCGCGCTTTATATCCGGTATTAAATTAAAATTCGACCCTAATTTTTAGGCTCTACCACCATGATGGAGCACATTTTTTCCTCTTTAGTTACTGTCTGCAATTAGCTTGCCATTCGTGCCTCTGCAGTAGCCAATAAAATTGTATCGTCTGCGTTTTTCATATTTGTGATCCTACATCCGCCTACTGATATAGCACTGTTATCAATACACTTGTCTTATATCTTTTTGAGTTTGGAAGGTTTCTAATATTCCATCTTCACTAAGCGCATTGTAGAATGAAAGCCAAACTCACGGAGCTGCTAGAAAACGGTGAATTTATTTCAAAATGATCGCTCACGCGCAGTAAATGCGTATAGCTCTGTGATGACGGTGACGATATATATATATATATATATATATATATATATATATATATAAATATATATATATTTATATATATTTATATATATATAAAGGATCATTTCTAGTGACTTGTTTTAATATTTATACGTTCGATTTTTTATCGATATTTTGAAGAAAGTTATTTTTTTTTCAAATATATATTGTTAGTTATTCTAATTATTAAACGGAAGCAAATGACGATTAATTAAACGAATCGTAAAATACTATTGGTAGGTTAATCGATTTATTGATTGATTAACTGATTGTTTAATCGTTTCAGGAGTTAACTTTGCATTTTCGATATACGATTCGGAAGGTGACGGTACAGTAGACGCTTTCTTCTTAGGTGACTTACTTCGCGCGTTAGATTTAAATCCGAACAACGGGTTGATCGAAAAAATGGGCGGTACCAAGAAGAAAGGTAAAATTATAAATGGGTTTAAAATATGACAACGGATATTGTTTCCGTCTGTTTTTCTATGTATATTTTGGGTGATTAATTTTTAATTAATTTATTGTGTTTTAATTCTATGCAATGTTTTCCTAATAATGATTTTTCATCATTGTTGACGTATGAATTTAAATGTTCTTTAAATCATATTGTGTGAATTATCTTCTTGTTTCTCTTTTTCATTCTGTTTCACACTGATTACAAATTAATTTATATACTCCTGAATTTTTAAATATATTTCTATCTTCTATTTTGTCATTATTAATTAATTTTAATATGATGTTAAATGTTATATTTGTGAAATATTTTTATTATTTTATATGTATGATTTCCTACCTAATTTATTGAACTTAAATAATTCTTTTGATCTTTTTCCGTATATATTGTTTGTTAGATTTATTCTACATTTTATCAACTATAATAGGGTTATATTTGTTACTTATTGCTATTTGTTCTATAATGTTTTTAACTTTATTTACTTGATCGCTGTCTGTTAAAATTGTTTTTGCCTATTGATAAGACCTTTTAAACTGGTTACTTTATGTATTTTCAAGTGAAAGGAATCTGTAGGTATTAATATGTTTGATTTTTTATTTGATGACTTGTTTATCCACACTTTCTGTCTAGCAACATTTCTACAGGTTCCGTAAAAACAATGTTCAAACAAACAAAAAGTACCGTAGCTCAGTCGCCTAGGTACATTATATAATTTACTGTTTGTGTATCGATGGGTTTTCTCCCTTTTATTTCATTTTATATAAATAAAAACTTTAATAATTAACTTTTTTTTTTTTAGACGAAAAGAAATTAACCGTCGAGGAATTTTTGCCGATTTTTAGTCAGGTTAAAAAGGATAAAGATCAAGGAGTTTATGAAGATTTCATCGAATGTTTGAAATTATACGATAAAGCCGAAGACGGTCATATGATGGGAGGTGAATTAACTCACATCCTTCTTTCGTTGGGTAAGATTTATTCTTATATTTCAATCAAATTAATTGTGACTCCACTTACACCACACAGGTTAAAATAGTTAAAATCCTGTCTTTTGCCAGCTAACGTACTTATAAATTAGACACATGTCTCCTTTTTTTTTTTTTTTTTTTTAATGGTTACCCAATCCGCACTTACGCGGTGGGGCATATTTATCAAATAATTTGTTGTTACAAAGGCGCAAGGAACTACTTAATAAATAAATGTGTGTAAGAGTTGTGTAGCTAGAACAAAAGAAAAACAACCAGTAGAGTACAAAAAATAAATACGAGTGTGTGAAAGTTCCCTACAATGTAAAATGCTGTAATAGCCCTGGTAGTTACAAACGGCATATGGAGATTTGAATAATTTAGTTTAAAAAAAAACAACAGTTCTTCAGCTCAGCTTTATTATTCAATTTAGATGTAGCGTAGTGTGAATTCTAAGATAACCACTTTGGAACTGGAATATTCGAGGACGTCTTGCCATTTTCATTCAGAACTTTCTCACTGACCGCCAATTTCGCGTTAGATTAAACGATGCGGTATCATCGTTTTACAACCTGTCCACAGGGCTTCCTCAAGGGTCAGTTCGTACATTATTTAATATAGTCTTCAATGATGTTGTAAATTAAATTACTTCACCAGTCAAATGTGCTGCTTATGCCAATGACCTTGCAATATTTATCTCGGTTGCTCATGTCAGTCTTGGTGAAGATTCGTTACAAGAAGTTATAAATAAGCTCACTTCCGGGTGCTTAAAACGTGGATGGAGTTTTCTCCTTTTAAAACTTCCGCAGTTCGCTTCTGTCGAATATCAAACTGCCAACACAGGCTTAATCTTTATTTGAATGACACCTGCATTAAATCCTCAAATATCTTTAAATATCTTGGGCTAATTTTTGACAACAATTTAACCTGGAAACCACATACTTCCAGACTTAACATTATCAAAATGCTTTTACACTCAACATTTTGATAAGATCGTTCAACTCTGTTAAAAATATACCATGCTGTTATAAAGCCTAAAATTGACTATGGAGTCGAAATTTACAGTTTCGATAGTAAAAAGTACTTTTCACCCCTTAATTCACCACACAGCAATGAGACTGGCCATCGGTGCCTTCGCAACGGCTACTCCAGTTTGCAGCAGCGTATGCGAATCTGGAGAACTACTTCTTGATCTACACAAGCAACGCTCTCTATTTTTTTCCCTCATTTGCTATTACTCAAATCCTAATCTTCCATCCAACTCCTAAACCTTTGGTTAAGTTGTTATTACAGTTAAGAATTAATATATTTACATATATAATTTTACTTATTGATATTATTAATCACTTATTTTATTTTTTATTATAACAATAATAGCAACAACTATAATAATAAATCATTGTCAATAACATCTAAAATAAAATGAGTTGATTAAACATGCTGTCACTTTAACCCCCTAAACTAGTCGCACATTATAAAATTACATAACTAGTCCGCACATTGTGCAACAGCAGTCTTAAAGTCATTGTTAGAATTTTTAATTATTTATTTAGGTAAAGAATTTTTAATTATTCATTTACGTAAATAGAGTTTGAAAAATTTTATTCCGGTGAAATGTGTTAATTGGTTGTTAGATAAAGATTAGCAATATATAAAAAAGTAAAAACAATCAAGTTACATATGTAATGTCGAATATTATAAGTATCGTGTGAGAAAAGAAACATCATTTTTTTCGGAATCACTACTAATATAATTAACACAACGTTAGTATTTATAAATTATTTCAACGATATGGTTCTTGCGCGTAATCATTTTACAATCGGACCGGGCTTTTTCCACGGCCATAAATGACACGTTTCCCTTTTTTTGTTTTGCGGTGATTCTAAAGAATCTGTGTCCACTTCTTCGGAGTCATATAATTCGGATAAATCAATATTGTCGTTAGAATTCCAGCATTTCGATACTTCGTCTTCATTTATAAATTTGTTCCATTCACTGGATTGGATGACATCCTTATACCCGAGACGAATTGCATAATACACATTTTTTAATAAATCTAATTATTCTGATAAAAAAAAAATTATATTTGATAAAAAAAAAAATTATATTTGAACACAAATGTAATAAAAGAAGTTCGATTATTTAATAAAATGAATAAATCACTGTTTAAACAGGCAACTGAATATTCCACAAAAGTACGCACCATGCTGATTGGGGTTACAGATAAGGTCGTTTCTCTTATGCGCATAGAGCGCTGCTGATGATGTAATTGGTCTCACTTAAGGGTTAATAGTAATAATTGAGAAACACGTTTTTTTTTTTTTTTTTAATATGTAAATCTCCATATGCCTTTTGCAACTAACAGGATTATTACAGCATAAAGAGACATGTGTTTAGTTTATATGTATGCTAGGAGTCCGCTTTCTCTGGTAAAAGTCAGAATTATACTTATTGATTGAGGATTGTTTGAGAGTATTTTGTGTATCGGGCTCTGAATTTTGTGTTTTAACCTGTGTAGTGTGAGTGTTTGGCAGTTGTAGACTAAGTGTGTGACTATTAGTTGTATTAAATGTCCGCATAAGGGGAAGTTTGTTCGTGGATGGATTTTGGTATACCGATAATTGTGTGATACGGCTGTATGACTCACACGTAGACGGTTTAGGTACCATATTCTTTTCTGCTTGTGCCATGTGGAGGTCACCAAGGTTCTATGGTTGATTTTATGCTACTGAGGAAGGTTGTTTTCGGTGGTCCATTTCTGTTTACTGTTGTTCATGAGTACGTGTGCTAATGTTGATGGAGGTGGTGAATATTCTGTTACTGGTGAAAGTACCACAGGCCGAGCTTCAAGGTCTACTTTATCACTACCGTGCATCTCAATATGACTTGGGATCCACAGAAAGCAGATTTCCCATTCTTCCTTATGTAGTGTGTGTAGATTATGTTGGATTTCTAATATTATGGTGTTCTTATTGTCTTGACGACATATTAGTTGCAGAGAGAAGAGGTAGTCTGCTATAAACAATGCTTTTCGATGCGGAAGTACAGCTAGAACATAATTCCATACAACTCTGTATCCAGAGAAGTGCAGCCATCGCATAGTCGGATGAGCGTAGTATATTATCAATTTAGTAATGGCAAGGTGCTGGTGAATTGTTACCGCCTGCTGTAGATTTTGCTCCGTCTGTGTATGCGTGTGTGTGTAGTCATTGTATTTTTGAAGAGTGTTTAATACCATTTCTTTTATATTTGTAGAGTGTGTAGATTTATTGTGCTGTGTGAGAGATAAATCTGTTTTTGTTTCGGAATGGTCCCAAGGAGGTATCATTATATTGTAATTCAATGTTGATTTTGGAATGAAGCTTATGCGATATATTGATAATATGCTAAGTAGCTTTGACATAGGGTCATTTGGAAAATGGGGGTTAAGAGATGTACGTTCTTTGGGGTATGCAGATGTTTTATTGTAGCAGACGGCTTAAATAGAGATAAGTATGGTATTTTCTGTAGTATATAAGTGTGAAGGATCCTGCTAATGCATACAAGCTCTTTGATGGTGATGAGAAAATATTAATCGGAATATTATTGCCGCATATATTTTAGAAATTTACTAGTTTTTAAATAAAAACGCATCGCCAAGTTCACGAAATTCGTTAGTAATTATTCAGCGTATGATATATAGGTCCATACGGAATAAACCACTAAACGGCACAAGTTAGGATTGGGGGTTCAATGCTCATCGACAGCATCGACTACAAAAGCGGTTTTATAAGCAAAATATTTTATTTTAACCCAAATTTATAATTTCTTCTAACAAATTTATAACGCGCGACCGAAAGGGTTAATTTAAAATTTTCCAACTATATATATATATATATATATATATATATGTATGTATAATTTTCTCCGAATAAACGAAACCGTTTATCATGTCGCAGGAGAACGACTTACCGATAAAGAAGTGGAAGAAGTAATGCGCGATTGTTGCGACCCTGAAGACGATGAAGGAATGATCCCTTACGTTCGTAAGTATTTCTATAAATAAACAAATATTAGTAATTAAGATAAGTGACGACAAAATCGGTCGGAATTAACTAAAAATATTAGCGGAAATAAATAATTCGGATTTTAACTTATCTTAAAAGTATTTTGAACTGGAAAAAAAATCCTTTTATTTATATTTTTATTAATTTTTTTTTCGGCGTAAGTCAAGCTAAACCTTTTAATTTCTAATTGAAGTATTACGTACTAATAATAATTTTAAATAATAATATTGCGTCTTAAAATGAACATAAAGATAAGAAATAATACGTCAGGTTAGTTTTACAATAACGCTCGCTATCTAACGACTGGCATGAAAAGCGTTAGTTTTATATATGAACAAAAGAAAACGCGCGTTAATACATATCGAATTTTCGTTTTAAAATAGAGATTTAAGGTGTTATATACTTAATTATTTATACGTTTAATTTAAAAACCCTAATTCAATTCGAGCCTGTTGATTCTAGGCCCGAGAATGGTAATTTTAATTTTTTTTCAATCATTAAAAACTCGTTTCTAGCCGTAAATAATTTACGGTGACAATAGATTGCGTATAGGACCACAACATTTGCTAAATAGAGATCCTGCATATCATACAATACTCAATTAATTATAAAACATGAGCTACTTAGAGAATGTGAACAATATGAAAATCCAGAAAATATTTATAAACTCACAAATAATACATCGATTTTATATCGAACTTTTTATTCAATTTTTATTAAATTTTTATCAATTTTTGATCGAATTTTTATCAAATTATTATCGATTTTTTATTAAATTATTAACGATTATTTATTAATTTAAACTATTGAATCTTTATCGAATTTTACCAAATATTTATCAAATCTTTATAAAATCTTATCAAAAACAGATACAGCAATCATATAGCGTTTTATCGATTTTTATAGACTTTCTCATAGATTTTTTATTGATTTTTGATCAAATTTTTATTGAATTTGTATTGAAGTTTTATAAATTTTTTATCGAATTTTTAAGGATTATTTATCTATATCTTTATGGAATCCTTATGGAATCTTTATCAAATCTTTATAGAATCTTTTATAAAATCATTATCGAAATTTTATCACAGGACTGAAATTGGGTAATAATTAATGATTTTCTAATATCCGTGAATGAATCTGAAGTCCCAAGCAGTAATCTCTCTGATTAGATAATGTAGTGACCCACCTTGAACTATGTCACCATGTAGACTGTCGCGCATAGTTGCGTCACATTTTTCGTGATATATCTATATATATATATATATATATATATATATATATATATATATATATATATATATATATATATATATATACATAAATGGAACAATAAAATGCATATAATGAAAACAAAGACATAATAATAATAGTTATCTGCCTGTCTATCTATCTATCTCTCTCTTTCTATCATTTGTAGCCACGAATCCACCTACATAGTTATTGAATTTTTCATTAATTAAGAAAGCCACATCCTTTTTGTGTTCTGTTCCGCCTGCATAATAAACTTTATTACCCGAAGAGTTTAGAACCTTGCCAATTCGCTTAAACCGGTTATGCTGATTCCTAGTCTTTCAGATTATTTTTCTATTATAGCTAGTTTCCCTACCTGGTTTAAGACCCACCTTGAACAACGTCACCATGTAGATTGTCGCGCATAGTTGCGTCACATTTTTCATGCAATATATATATTTATACATAAATGGTGAGGCTTAAACCAGGCAGGGAAACTAGCAATAGTAGAAAAAGAATGTGAAAGACTAAGAATCAGCATAACCGGTTTAAGCGAAACTAATTGGCAAGAGACGGCTACTTTTTAACCTCTTCGGGTAATAAAGTTTATTATGCAGGCGGAACAGAACACAAAAAGGATGTAGTTTTCTTAATCAATAAAAAATTCAGTAACTATGTAGGGGCATTTGAAGCAATAAATGATAGAATGATTAACTTAAAACTGTTGACTAAACCGATGCCTTTACATCTACTACAAATCTATGCACCGACTGGATCAACTCTTGTCGCTGAAATTGATTTGTCTTATGAAAATTTACAAAATGTTATAAATAGAATCAGTAAAAGAGAACCTGTGCTAATTTTAAGCGATTTTAACGCCAAAATCGGTGACACTGCGAAAGAGAACAGTTTTTGCGTAATGTAATAAGTAAATTTGGATTAGCCAAAGGAAATGAAAGGGGTAACCGACTACTAGAATTATGTATTACAAATAGCCTATATATAGCAAATACTGGCTTTAAAAAACGTCAACGTCGATTATATACATGGAAATCGCCATCTGGAATTTCGAGAAACCACATAGATTATATATACTGGTAAGATCAAGATGGAAATCATCATTATTGGATGCTACAACATATCCTAGCGCTGAATGTGGAATTGATCACAATTTACTAGCAGGGAAATTTATAATACGATTGAAAAGAATTATATGCACATCTCGTAAAGATAGGACGATAATAAATGAGCCGGTTGCTTTCTATTCCGAAGTAAATAACAATATTGAACAAGACAATCGAAATTGTGAATCGCCTAATGATATTTGGCTGAAATTGACCTCAGCGATCGAAGGGGGAAAAAGGTGGATCAAACCCGATGAGTATACGGAAAAGGATAATCTGAATAACTGATGACACAATAAAATTAATTGACAGACGTAGGAATGCAAAAATCCATGGTAAAGACGTGGACTATAGGCATTAATGCAGAGATATCCAACGCGCATGTAGAAATGACAAGAATAGATACTATGGAGATATATGTAAACAAATACAAGCTCACACGGAAACGAACGAAATTAAAGATATGTTTAAAAAAATAGGCATAGTTACTAGTGAATTTAAAGACAAATCATGGGTTATTGTAAACAACACGGATCATTAACGGACATACGTGAAATAGCGGAACATCGGCGTGGTTACTGTCAAAAATTGTATACAAATGTAAATAGAAATGCATATAGAAATTCAGCACAAATAAAGGACAATAATTTTGAACAAGATGCCTTTACGCGATGAAGTAAAACAAGCGATTGTCAAGCTAAAAAATAGAAAAGCTGAAGTCGAGGACGAAATTCCTGCCGAAATAATTAAAATATTATGCGGAGTCACTTTTGAGTTCTTATACAAATTATGCTGTAAAATATGGAATAGACGTGAATGGCCGCGCCAGTGGACCACGTCAATTTTAATACCGATACATAAAAAACGGTCTACAAAATGTTGCGATAACTATCGTACAATCGCCCTCATTCCGCATGCTTCTAGTATGTATAGCTTTTATAGATTATAAGAATGCTTTTGACAGCGTGATATGGAACAAGCTGTGGATAATTTTGTCCGAAATGGGTGTTCCAAACCATCTCATAATGCTAGTGAAATCACTTTATGAAAATAATTATAATACAGTACGAGCAGGTAATTATTTCTCTAAACCTTTCAAAATATCAAAATATGTTAGACAAGGATGTATCCCATCGCCACTTTTATATAACGTATACTCTGAATATATAATGCGATACTCTTACCGCAGAGGAAGGAGGTATTTTAATTGGTGTCGTCGAAATTAATAATTTGAGATTTGCGGATGACACGGCAATTTTTGCATCATCTATGGAAGAATTAAGCACAACTTTAAATAAACTGACGACAGTAAGCCATGAATTCGGAATGCGTATAAACAAAAATAAAACAAAAATTATGATAGTGGATCGTAATAATGAAAACATATCTAATACTTCACAACAATTACACGGATATGAAGTCGTCAACGAATTTGAATATCTAGGTGTCCGGATCAACAATAAAGGAGGCTCAAGCAAAGAAATAAGGTGACGATCTGCGACGAGTCTAAATGCTATGAATAAGTTGCAACGTATCTGGCGGGATGGAAATATCAATTATTCTACAAAAATACAACTTGTTCGTTCCCTGGTGTTCTCCATCTTTACCTATGGTTCCGAAACATGGGTAATAAACTCCACGGATCAGCAATATATTGATGCATTTGAAATGAAATACTGGCGCAAAATCCTGGGAATAAAGTGGTACGATAAACAAACTAACGTTTCGATCATTAAACGATTTAATATAGATAAACGACTGTCACAAGACATACGCGATAAAATGCGCAAATTTTTCGGTCATATAATGCGTGCACGGGACTTAGACAGGACAGTTACACTAGGCAGGGAAAGGTCGGCCAATAACCCGATGTACGAAACAAATATGCCGACGTGTTAATTTGTCAATATCAGATCTGGTACACTCGGCGGATAATCGACAACTGTAGAGGAATTTAATTTCTACATAATAGTCACGACGGTCAATTATGATCAATATACGACTCTATATATATATATATATATATATATATATATATATATATATATATATATATATATATATCGGTAAAGTGTAAAGATTAAATGAAATAATAACATAAATAGAACAACCGCGATGACATAATAATAATAAAAATAGTAGTAGTAGTAATAAATATTCAGCTGAATCGAATTTATTTGATTTATTACTGCGTGTACAGCGTACATATATTTTCCCAATTAATGAATAGCCTATGTTTTTCCGATCTGTGGAAATCATGTAAAACATTTTTTGCCAAGATATTTTTCTATAGAAAAAAATGTCCCTTACGCTTAGCACTTGAATCTGTTCCGATTAATCCGGGAAAAATTTTATCAAACAAAATCGAAGAATTCGATCTAACTAATAATAATAATAATAATATTAATAACTTTACGATAATAAATTGATATTATAAATATTTATCGTAATGCGCGCTTAACAATTTATTCGGTCGTCTATTCAATTTCATACTCTATATATATATTCGTGTGTACACAGCGTTCGTTAAAAGATTTATGGTTAAATTAGCCGATATGGTATGAACGCGAATTATTTTCTTATAGTTCGCCATTTTGTACGTACAGATAAATTTAAACAATTGTAAGTTATTTTTCATAAATTTTCCTCCGCTGCAAAATGACGCTTATCTAACGCTTGTCAATTGTTGAAAAACAAACAACAAAATTCGTTACGGCTTATTCAATTCGCGCTGGAAATTCGTTAATGTAAATATTAGCGAATTTAATTTTACACGCAGCTTAATGAAAATACTAATTGCGATAACAATAATAATGATAATTATGATAGCTATTAATCAAAAATTAGTAGTAGTAATAATAATAATGTTATTGCGTGAGACTGTGTTATGGCTTTTAATAAGCTTCGTAAAATAAACTGAATATTTTTATTATTTCGAAAGATATTACACTTAATATTTTTAAATTTGATAATTTATTAACATATAGCCCGGTCTTCTTCGAAATATAAATACATTCGCGCGGTTTTATATGTATGTCTGTGTGTGACGCGCGAATTTACGAATGAACGCGAACGATATAATATCTAAAGACACGTTGTCTCTATTTACCGTAAATACTTTCAAATATTTCGATTGAAAAACCACATAATTTAAGAAAACTCGATTATTGGCTCAGAGTTACGATTTTTTGATCGAATTTATTCCAATTTATACGTCGAGTAAACTCGTGTCCATCTGACGTCGGTTCTATCTCAAATGTCTCCTAATTTTACACGATGCGTAGGACAAATTTTTACGGTTCCCACTTTAACGACTGCACCGCTTACTATTGGATACAAAATCTAAATTCTAGAATATACACATATATTTCGTTTACATTCTTCAAATTCAAAAATTCAAACAATCTTTCTTCTTTAAATTCTTCGTTGTAATACAGTCGCTAATTTAATTTTGTTTTTTCGTGTCTTAATCGCTTGATTTGCACACTTGTTATATAGTTTTAACGCGCGTGCGTATTTAAACATTACGCGTCACATTTATTCGTTAAACGTTCAATTTTGAGAATAACATTTATAGGCTTTAAGAACTCGGATGGCATTCCACGCAAAAAAATACTTAAAAACGAATTCTGTAATTCGGCGATAATTAGATTACTTGTGATCGTTAAAAATCAAAAAGGTATTTACAAAACATTTCGAAACCACCTTCCAGCAATATAATATTTATATTCGCTGGCGATTAATTAAATCGTCTACTTTCCTGTGTCTGAAGCGCAGAAACCATTCCACCCGTACAAGTAAAGGGAATAATCGAGAAAATACCGCTAGAAAGTGCAACAGGATTTGATCTTATCGTTTTGCAGATATCCTGCGAGTGTTCACAAAGAAAACCCGGTTGTATTACTCATTTATAACTTTAACTTATTTATCCGTTTTAATAAGACTTCAGCCCATTTATACGTTTCTTAATGACTAATCAGCTCATTTTCCAATTAAAATCACTGGAAAACTTCTACCAGGATAGAATACATCAGTCTCTTATAAAAGAGCGATATCATTGCCACAAATTTAAGTTCAGATTTAATCACTCGATTACACAACGTGGTTACCGTGTTGTTGACGATAATATCGGTTAACTACGATTTATCAAGCCAAATATCCGATTGGGCCATAGCTAACACATGCATATTTTCTTAACCCGGCAACTGCCACGTGGGGTGTGCTGACAGTACCCCGTACATTATTTTTATCGAATATTTTATATTTATAGTTTGGCTACACTGTTCAGAGCGTCACAGTAGCTTTCAATAATATTATCTAGCATCGATCTATTTGTGTTTAGTGGTTTGTATTGTATCGTGCTACTCACAGTGTTACATTTTCTTCTAAAATATCAACTGGGGTGCCAAAGGATCCCCACGTGGAAGACTAAGTTTTCAATTTTGATTGTTTTTTTTAGTCAACAGGTTTGTATTTAAATTATTTCTTAGCATTTATTTGATGTTAAAAATTAAATAAGTGATTTTTAGAAGTGAGCCCTGCACTATTCCATAACTTATACATTCTGCAGGTACACTTTACGAAAAAACTACAACACCTCTAGGTTTGAAATTTAACGCAGTAATTTAAATTCGTGTCTAGATGTGTTATCTATCAAAATATCATTTTTTAAATTTAATTTTATAAACTAAGAATTAATAAGGTGTAGATGTAATGTAGATTTCTGTTGTGACGTCATCAATGAACTGTTTATCATAAATTAGTGTGTAAACGATTCATCATAAAAACAGTATTTTCGAATTAGATATTTTCGGAGAACCGTTGTTATCGTTGATTTTTTAAATCAGGATTTATGTCGTTGTTACCGAATAATGTATTTAAAAAAAAACAAAAAATCGAAGTATTAATATTACTGGAATCGATGTTATTTATTGAAAAATTAAATAACATTACAAATTTCAATATGTTAAAAGACAGTTTATTTTATAAAATAAGAAAACACAAAAACATTTATCTGTAGATTTTAAATGTTCTACTGCACAATTAAATTTGAATATTGCAATGTTTTAATTTCTATGTGTACATTACAGTTTGAAATTAAAAAATAAAATGTAGAGTGTGTCTGTGTGTATAAATGAGATTTATTTCATTTGTTAAGGTTTTCAATTATGGATCAGTATGAGCAGCAGCAAGCTCGTCTGAGGCGTCTTCTCGATGAGGGAGAAGAGGAAGAAGTTACAGGAACAATTGAAGAATCATCGGATTCTGAAGTTGATTCTTGCCACATGAGTGACCGTAATACTGACTCGGAAAACTCGGCAGAATCCTCAGACGAAGAGGATCTCACAAACGTCAGTACTATTTTAGGAAAGGATGGAATCACTAGATGGAGAACTACACCGGGAAACAGAAATATTCGTACTCGTGCTCGGAATATTGTTGTTCATTTACCTGGGGTAAATGCAAAAAATTGCAAGACCATTTTGGAATGTTGGGATTTATTTGTTCATTGACCGAAATATTCAAGAAATTATAGTAAATTCTACCAACAAAAAACTTTTGAAACGAGCAAATAATTGTGCATTGTTATCCAACTTGCATTGCTGAAGTGAATGCTTTATTTGGATTGCTATACATCGCCGTGTCTATTCGTTCCAGGCGTCAAAACAAGGAAGATTTGTGGTCGGAAAGCGAGGTGGAAATAGAGATTTTTAGAACAACAATGACTATCAAACGATACTGACAAAATGTACTACATTTGATGACATAAATACAAGGAATGAGAGACGTAGAACAGACAAACTTGCTCCAATTAGGGAAATTTTTCAATGTTTTCAGGATAACTGTGTAAAATCGTATTCGATATCTGAATATTGTACAATTGATGAGCTGCATTCAGAGGACGTTGCTCATTTCGCTAGTATAAACCAAATAAGCCAGCGAAGTATGGCGTAAAAATATTTAGCATTGCAGATGCTAAAACGTGGTACTCATTGACATTTGAAATATATGTAGGCGAACAACCCGAAGGCCCATATGCAGTATCAAACAGTGCAAATACCATGCCGATTTGGGGTTACGGACGAAATATAACAGGTGATAACTGGTTTTCTAGCATTCCGCTCACTCAGATTTGTTACAACAGAAATTGACATATGCGGGAACGGTGCGTAAAAATAAAAAAAAACTTCCAAATAAATTTGTACAAACTAGAAGCAGGCCATCAAAAAGTTCAGAGTATAAAATTAGTATATATTCGAAAAAGTGTTATGGGGATCTGTCAGATCCCCACGTGGTAGATGACGTTTTAAAAAGCTACCTGGCAGTTGCCTGGTTAATAGATCAGAAGCTCAGTTATGTACAGCCTGCAAAGTTGTGCTGTCTGTCCAACATATACTAACAAAGTGTCCTCGATACAGCCTACAGAGATCGATATACGACCTTTCATCTTCTTTGCAGCTACGCCTCGATGACAACGTTTCTACGCTGTCAAGACTCATCCTGTCCTGCGTGATAGTGGATTATATCGTTATTAATTTAATGCTTATTTATCTATATAGTTGCTATATATAGCACATTTTAAATAATAATAATAATAAAATTATCAAGTGATAAAACGGTATTAGTAAAATAATCCGATAGCGAATGTGGTAAAAATTATTTTACTAGTTTATTACTTTGATATATATTTTTTATAACTTTATATCTAAAGCAATGTTTTATATTTTATATTTTTATAAATTCTTTATATTTTCTATATGTACTTGATAATAGCTTAACAGCCGAAAAGCTTAGTGATTTTTCACAAAGAAAAAATTTAGTGATCTTAACTCCTTTTTTTTGTTGTTTACTTTTTTTATTAACTCTTTTGTTTTAGTAATAACCTATATATATATATATATATTTGTCTTGGAATTCATTTAATCGAATCTTTTGTTATTTATTTTTATAGCGTTGTTAGCTCGATTCTGCGGTAAACCGGTTCCAAACGATCCGAATCCGTTTAATAAATAATTTTCTCATTTATAAACTTACTTTCTTCCCCATTTTTTTTTTTTTTTTTTTGTTGAAAAGAAAACAAAGAAAAAAGATAGACGAACAACTTAATTTATCGCGTACCGGATCATTTAACTCGATCGTTATTTATCTCGTGCGATGATATTACACATAAGTATAAATTAAATTTTGTCAATAGTGCGTCTCTTTATATTCGTTTCGCTATTATACGGAAACTTTATTTCACAGCCGAGTTAATGACTATCGACAAAGCTTGTGATTATATACTTAATGCGCTTGGTGGTACAGATAAATACGTTGTTTGTAGTGTTAGTCGTTCCTAGCTATACAGAACTAGTTCATTTAGGTTCGATTCTCACCACTTGATATTCGGTATCTCAGACAAATGTCTAAAGATTATGGGACTAAGCGGTGTTTTAGTATATTCCTAGTCACTCCCGATTTAAATTTAATGAAGCGGCGGATGTTGCCGCTAAACAGCCTTTTTTGCCAGGTATTTCACTTCCATTTATTCCATCATAATCTGCGCTCCAAATTTCGGATAAACTGTTAAAATTCTTAGTACGAATATTGGAAATAATTAAAAAAAAAAAGTAACTATTTCAGTTGAGATGCATCTTTTGGTATTTCCACGATACGCTCGTATCCCAATATCAATCACATGTCATCGCCGATTTGTTACTACAATTTGTAGGTTACGCACTTTCCGTATAGAGTTAAATTTTCAAAATGTATATAATCGGGGACAATGTACTAGACGTATTTACATAAATTTCCTGGAATATATAAATCAGCTTCTTTCGAATTGTGATCAATTTAATTATAATAGACGAATATTTTTTAATATATCCCTTAAATTATCTATTAATCCGCGACTGTAAAGTATTCTTTGTACATTAAGGCGAAATATTATTATTATCGCAATTTAGTATATAATACTTAAATTGAGAAATGTACTGGCCACAAAAGTTTAGCTTGCTCCAGGCCAAAAAAAAAAACAAAACAAAACACCAATGGTAGAAATGACAGCCTGAGACGACATAAGCAATTTTCTTAAGAAAAAGTGAAATTAACAAATCCAACTTCTTCTTTTAGATATAAAGAAGATTTTCTACACTACTTATCACCGTGGTTTAATATAATAGCTCATCCAATTAAATTTCCCCCTTAATTATATTGTTCGTATTATCGAAGGATTATGCAAGTCACAGAAGTTTGGTACTCAAAATAAAAAATAAACATTCCGACTCTAAATTTACTACGGCCTATTTATCGCAGGGAAGTATTCTAGCTAGTTATTTACTTATTCTGTCCGCTAACGACATTTTCGAAATTAAAGAGTTCGAAATTGCTTTATACGTGGATCACGCTGTTACATATCTTCTTACCCGAACAGAGATACGCTATACAAAAAAATTATATACCGATGGTTTAAAAAATAACGGCAAATATTTCTTATAGAACATTACACCGGAAGAGAAATTACAGAGTTTTTTTTTATTTTTTTATTTATAATACTGCGAGCTGTCCACAAAGGACATTTAGCAGTACGTTTAAAAGAATTGAACATGAGGGGACAAGTATCCAACGATACCTACCCGATTACGACGACCCTAAACGAGATCCGGCGGTTTCTGAAGTCTCCTTATGTCACCGGTGGTATCAAGCAATCCCCTAGCAAAAGTATTCGGGTGGCTATCGAATCTTCTTGCGTGTCTTTTAGGGTGAACTTTTATGACCTCGGCCACATAATCTATACGTAAATGTTAGATTTGTTACATATCAGGTTGGTTATCATCCGAAAAATTTTATTTTGCGACGTTTGTATTATTTTCAGGTTTGATGGTCTAGCACAACCCCAAAGTTTCACCCCATAGGTCCAGACAGGTCTTAGAACCACCGTATATATTAAACGTTTATTATCTGTCGTTAGTACACTGTTTATCCTTATCAGCCAGTACATTTTTTTTAACTGGAATATCTAATTCTTTTTTCTTCATCTGTATGTGATGTTTCCATGTTAATCGGCTATCCAGGTGTAATCCTAAGTACTTGACAGTTGATCGCACTGACAGATCGGTGCTATTAATCCTGACGGATGGGGGTGTAACTTTTCTGTTGGTAAAATGGATATTGACAGATTTGTTTTCATTAACTCCAATTTTCCATTTTTTAAACCATATCTTCGCCTTAGTAAGAGTTTTCTGTAGGTTACGGCTAGCTATCTTCGGATCCGTGTGTGTTGAGAGCAGTCCAGTGTCATCCGCAAATGTAGCCAGCTGTACGTTTTCCATTGTAGGGAAATCAGCCGTGTATAAGAACCTTGGGGAACGCCTGCTAAAACAGGATGCATTTCTGAATACGTATGTTTGTAACGCACTTGAAAGTGCCGATTTTCTATGTATGATTTCAACAACAGGTAAAAATTTTTCGGCAATAGACATTTCAGTTTATATAATAGACCATCGTGGCAAACTTTATCAAAAGCTTGTTGAACATCGAGAAATGCCGCGGTACATACTTTTTTGGTTTCTAAGCTATTTTCAATTATACTAACCACCCTATGTAATTGATCAGTGGTGGAATGGTGTTTTATAAAACAGAATTGATGTTGCGGAATAAATGAAGAAATATTTATAAACCCTTATAGGAATTACGAGATAAACGAAGAAATATTTATTACAGAATATGAAACTGAACGAGGAAATACGAGATAAATGAAGAAATGTTTATTATAGAATGTGATACCAGAAGAGGAATTATGAGATAAGTGAAATATTTATTATAGAATAACCCAAATAGGAATTATGAGATAAATGAAGAATTGTTTATAATAAAATATTAGACCAGAACAGGAATTCTGAGATAAATGAAGAAATATTCATTATAGAATATTAAACACGAAAAGGAATTATGAGATAAATGAAGAAATGTTTATTATAGAACATGAAACCGGAAGAGGAATTACGAGATAAATAAAGAAATATTCACTATAGAACATTAAATCAGAAGAGGAATACGAGGTAATTGAGGTCGGCATGAATACGAAAGCGTAAAATCGATTAATATTTATCGAAATGTTATTAATAAATGTATATTTAAAAAAATTTTGTAACACCTAAAAATGGAAGATAGTAATGTAGCATTAGGCATATGAAGAAAAAAGTAATTCAAAGAAGAGATACATTTTATTGCACATACCAGCACACAAATACATATACATATAAACAAAAGTATTTAATATTTCAGTAACAGAATAGAAAATATGTATAACTAGAACATATTATTAAGATAAGCACAATGATGAACAAACTATTATGTATATATATATATATATAAGATAGCTGGGAAAAATTGGTTGAGGAAAGCACAGGACAGAAGTGGTTGGAAGACGTTGGGGAAAACCTTCATCCAGGCGTGTATAGATAAAGGCTTATCGTGATCGTGATATATATATATATAAAGTAATACAAGAATGTCATATATCCATTTAGTCAATTGACTATAATAGACCCCAGCACAGAACGAATATAACAATTGTACTAAATCTTTGTCAACTTGGACTTATAGTTTAATACCCACAGTTTTCCACCGAGAAACTTAAAGATATAATAATACTTGTTGACATTATTATTTACATATTCTATAAGTTTATTGCATTTTAACGTATATTGTCTATAATAAAACCTAAGTATTTAATATGGTTAGTAAAACTGACCGTACGATTATTAATCTTAGTATTTTCATATAAAATTTGGTCGAACTTGTATATATATATATATATATATATATATATATATATATATATATATATGTATATTTAATAATTTCTCGTTACTTGTGGATGAGTATGAGAACCCTTGGTTGATAATCATTCGTGTTTTTATGAGACACAAGTCCGTTACGATGTGTAGTTTGAAAAAGTCATAGTATTTTACCGCGACATTCAGCTTCGCTGACGTGTAGAGTTCATTCATTTTTTTCTGCGAAAAAACGTTTTCACAAATTCGGTTACCAGTTATGTCCATGGCTTCCGATCGTTAGCTATGTTTTTTCATGACTTGGATGATAGGATTGAACCACTGATACATCCATTGATATATATATATATATATATATATATATATATATATATATGTTTGTGTGTATAATTCGTTTAATGTGTTCCATTACGTAGCGTTTTAGTAGACTAATTCATAATTTGTATATCGTCTTCATAGCTCTCTTTTACAACCGGCACTCACGAAATCTCGTCTTTATTAATATTCGGAATACGAATCAAAAAATAAAAAATAAAAAAAAAATATTTCAATACTGTAAAATCGAGAATTATTTTCAATTATTCTTCATTTATCGAACGCGGATTCTTTTACAGTCGAAACAACTAGAATACTGATTCTTACAATAGACTGAATGTTAACACATTGAGAATGTTTATAAACGTGAATATCGGTGTGGTGTTAAAAACAAATTACTTTCCTACACAGTGGAAAACTGGTAGAATTATAATTATGCCTAACCCGACAAATATATTACTAATATATATCAATTTCGTCCAATCAATCTGCTGAGCTCTGTCTTAGTAAAATAACTGAAAAAAAAGTTACACTCTGAAAATAACAGAATTTTTATAGACGAACAGTTAAGATTTAGAGCGGGTTATTCTCCTGTACACACCAAAGTAGCTTAGAATGACTGATTACATAACCGACAACTTTAATCGTAATATGTATACATTACTAATTGAAAAAGCTTTTGACTCGGCTGGTCATAATGGTATCATTTTTAAATTCCTTAAACGTAAATTTCCCATTATATTTAATAAAATTAATTAAATCTTATTTAAGCAATAGAATGTTTTATGTTACTATATATATATATATATATATATATATATATATATATATATATATATATAAGTTCTCTGTCAAAACCTGTCATACCGCAGAGCAGTGTATTAGGCCCGTATTTAGTTTTAACGTTAATAAAAAATATACCCAAGTTACCAGTAGGTGCATTATACACGCGGATGATTTAGCTTTATATTGTAAATCTTACAGGCCAAACACACTAAGTAACGGATTACCGAAAGCTTAGCTTTGTTTTTAAGTTTCATAAACGGCGGGGTTAAAAATAAGCACCGATGGAACTTACTTCACAAGGCGGCGTCACTTAACATCAATAGGAAAAGTATTCATTGATGAAAGCAAGTTCAATATTTAGCTGCCATGATGGATTCCCGTTTATTATCATTTAATAATAATATTAATTATATAATCGATAATAAATCAATCCGTATACTTAATCTTAAATCGACGATTGTATGTATCTGTCGTTAGTTAATAAGAAATTATTATACACGCAATTATTCGGGCGAGATTAACCTACGCATTGTTTGGCTTTTCAAACGGTGCATTTAAAAAATTACAACTGATACAAAATCACTGTTGCTGAATTATACTAAATCGTCGCAAGTATACAAAAATTACTGATTACGCGTTCAGAATTAAATATCTTATTATCTTCTTATATTATTAGTAAATGATGGAAAAAGTTTTACCATAGATTTACAATACATCGAAATTAATTTCATAGGTGATTACGATAAAGCTTCATCATGCGTTATATACAAACATCGTACAATTAAGCATATTAATTCCGTGTCTATGTGAATTAATTATGTTGTATAGTTAATACGAAATGTTTGCATATGTATATGTACATGTATGTGCATATGTACTTCATATATTTTTGTTTTTCTTTTTACCATATTTTATTTTCATTATGTTTTTTCCAGCAGATTAACATTTTTGTTTCATTAATTTTCTAGATTTAGTAATACTATTTAAGTTAACTAACGTATAACTTAACTTTATGAACCCCTTGTTACGATGAAATTAGGTTCTCTTTCTTCTATAGAGTGCAAGTAACTTAATCGGTAATAACGAATACTACGGTTGTTATACAGCCAGGAGAATGTAGAGTTTTCTTAGGCGCGGGTTAGTAATGTTCAAAATTAATTTTGTCCTCGATTGGAATCCGAATTTGTGCCGTTACATTCGAAATGACGAATTCTACATTATCTACTCTCGAGGACCGTTAACGAGGAAGACAGACGTAGCGACGGAACAATAATTTAACGAACGGATATGTAATTTGGTTAACCGAATAAACTTGCGTAACCGCGAATTCCGTCGCGATGTGGAATGTCGCTAAGCGACATCGGGCCAGACGTAATTAATTCGCCGAGAATATCACCTGCACTTCAATTTCGCGCCTGAAATATATATATATATATATACGTATTAAAATTCGCGCTTTGAAATCGTTTCGTCTAAATAAACGTTGGTAAATTTTAATTTAATTATAACGTTCGACTGGCTTTAAATTTCTTTAGAATTATGGTGAGTGGTAAAATTTAAATGCCGATATAATTACAATTACAGCCGATTTCGGTACCTTGAATACACGTATCTTCGAAATGGGTGTTATTAGGCCATTGTTTTGAAGAAATTTGCAAATCTATTTTATCGCGTCTCAATCAGCGGTGTAGGAAATATATACATATATATTTTTTAAAATGATTAGAACGTTATACTTAATTTATAAATTAGTACTAGCGATTTAACACGGCAGACGAAAGGGGTGTACATTTACAGAGATATTAAAGCGATTTGTATAGTGAATTCATAGAACTATTTGGGTATTTGAAATGGTTTCGTACGCTTAAGGCGTCCGATTTCGGTGATTAACAGATTTCGCGTCTTCTCATTTGGGTGAGAAGACGGACTCATTTGTTGTGGTGTGTGTTAGGCGAAGTGTCATATTGTTTCATCAATAGATGGACTAAATCCCAGCGATTTGTTCATTTCGCTGTAGAATATCAATATTGCTTTTTTTCGCGCAACCCCATAATTGACAACCATATAGCCTAATTCAAGACCTGGTTGTATAATAACAGCTTGTTTTCGATCGATAATTTAGATCTTTTTCCTAACAGCCAAAATATTTGTTTCCATTTGATATTGAGTTCATTACGTTTTTTAATTATATGTTTACTCCATGTTAGCCGTTGATCTAAGTTTATCCCAAGATATTTTACTTTTTCTTTTTGAGGGATTGTGGTCCCATTTATGGTTATCGGTCTTGTTGAAGCAGTTCTTCTGTTAGGAAATATTACCCGAGCTGATTTCTCCTCATTAATATTAATTTTCCACGTTTTAAACCATGTGCAATTTTTTCTTAGATACGGGGAAAGTTTTTGACCAGTAGTAAATGTGTTAGGAAATTTCTGAAATAGGCTAATTTATTATTAATCTATACTAATACTGAAAGCGGTCAATGTACGTTTCACTGGAGTGTTGTGATGTGGAACCGAGATAAGTAATCAGATAACGGATTGTAAATATAAAATGAAATGACGCGCAAACATGAAAGAAGTGCTCATTATCCGATTTCAAGATGTTACATTTCCGTAGTAAAATCTACTGAATTCGTTTCAGTTAACCAGCCAAAATTCGGATGAGCCTTTAGTCTAGGCAAATTTCGGCGAGTAGATATTTATCTCGTTTCTTACGTAAATAATGTTGAGTTCACTGTGACGCTTGGCGTTAGATACACTCAAGGGGGTCTCGGTGATTCGTGGTATTATTTTATTCGGATAAATAACGTACAAAATATAAAATCTGTATTATTTCTTGTTGCTTTTTAACTATGCGTTAGAAAAGGCAAGAAGATAATAAAGGAAAAAATCAGTTAAAAAAATTAGAATATAAGATAAAGATGACGTAGAAAAAGTTATTTCTCATCCAAGGCGAGAGATGGCATTACTAACAGAAATCATCATCATCATTAAGTGTCGTCTCCGTATCGGAGGTAGGCGACTACTTACCTGTACATATTTTGTTACGCAGTGTAAGTAGTGTACAAGCAATTGTACTCGCTGCGTGACTAATAGAAATGCCGAATTTCGTTGCAAGTTTTAGTCTTTAGATTTATCTTATATTTTGTTATTCTACTTTTTACGTTCTGCTTATAAAACATAATTTAACATCTTCGTGATATCAACGAGGGATTTAAATACTTGATAGCGTTCTTTTATTCTTCAGTTCTGCTTCCTTTTTGAAACGGATTTTAATATGGATAATTTGCATCTTACAGATCTGTTCGTTCTTAAGATTTATATAACGTCCTCTGCGCTTCATTATATATATATATATATATATATATATATACATTTCTCGTATACTAAGAAATACCTGCACATTTATATTAAGCATGAAAAATCACGTTCATTTAAAAATTCTAATATTTTACGGAATTAATTTGAAATGATTATTTTTTTTGCGTTTTATGCGAAGACGTTGTTTATTTAATTAAGAACAAAAACCAAAAAAAAAAAATTAAACGCATTAATCTTTTAGTTGTATCTTTATCTTCAGCATTATTTTCTACTCGATCGATCTTTGTCTTTCGTTAATATCTCCGCGTTCTGCGCAGCATCGTCCCCTATCGTGATAATTACGCTGGCATCTCTTGTTTACGGCAGATTTTTCACTAACTGATGATTGCGTCACTAATGTAGATGACGTCGCTGTCATCAGAGCTGCAACCGAATAGGATGGTGAGATGTTTTTGACAAATTACGGAGAGTTTCGTAATGGAGCATGGTTAAGACGTTGGCGTTCATTGGACTGAATGCGAGGTCGGCTAGTTGCTTTTTTTTTGTTACCTTAAGCAACGTATTCGGTGCTTCTTCTTCAACTTCTAAATGCTGTGTACACATTTTTATTGTATTTAATATGTTTCAATTTCAGCGTTGCTATACTCTGTCAAGAGCTGCTACAAATCCTACTACGAGTTCATTTATTCTTTGTTAATCTATCTGCATTTGTGTGTGACTTGTATATGCGCTGCCGGAATATTAAATTTTAATACCCCAACGTGTACCTATTCCCCTTCTTTTTGCCCCGTTTGTCTACTCTCAAAACCCCTCATGTTCCATCGTATCCTAATCTGGTTTCCACTCCAACAGTCATTAAATCACTTAATTATACAATTCCTCTCCTTCTCCAACCTAATTTGCTACATCTAATCGTTCGACACACGACACTATAAAAATAAAGATAGATGAATAATAAATATGTTCACATATACAAAAATAATAACGATAAATAAATGACGTAATCTGATTTTTAGAAGAATTGTAGTTTAGACGACCATTTTGAGAATCGGTGATTTTTTTCTTCTCAAAAATCACATTTCGATGAACATGACTGGTAATAAATTTATTTTCCTGCGGAAATCGTAATTTTTCGATAAAATCAAAATTTTGGAAAATTACGTTTTACTAGATATTTCGTTACCCTCCGAAATTAATTCCGATAGAGAGGTATCGTCACCAGCGTATTTGTTTCCTAATTTTTGTACAAACATATTAGCAATATGTTTAGCTTTATACGGAATTCTAGCGAAGGTAAAGGTTTATATGCTTTGAAATCATATGATCCGTCACTTTCACTGCTGCTCTCTCAGATAATGCTGGAACTGAAAAATGTTCTTGGGCTAACTGCACTCGAAAATCAAAAAGTGACATATTTTTTTATGGAATATGTTAATTCTGACAATCTTTCAATTTTGCTCCAATGTTTATTTTCATCTATTTATACATTTTCATGTTCAGTTGATAACAACATGGTTATTATTTTGTTATCTATCCATTGAACTGAATTGTTCACGTGAACCACGAGAACCTTTTAAAAATACTTTTTCTGGCGTAAATTTAACCCTTGCGAGTTTTGGTATTTGATAATGAATTTCTACACGGATGCATGATATCATTTATCTGTAATTTTGTTAATTGTTTGGTGTAATTAATGAAAATGGAGGTCTTCCTCGATTCCGAATTTCTAGTACTTTTCCTTGAATAATTTGTTTCTCTAAGCCATTATGACATGGCCAAACCAAAATTTAAGACACTGCTGTCGTACGGATCTTTTCAACGTCCAGGATACAAATCCATAAATAGCAATGGAAAATACTAATGTTTTCATTAAATACTTTTTAATTTTTTTAGGTATGGTCTTTCCATATTTTATTTAGTCTTGCTATTGCACTTTTTGCAAATCCCAATCTTCATCTTATTTCCTCTTCACATCTTCCCTTATATATATATCATTTTTTCCTTACGCTATATGTCTGGTATCGTATATTAAAAACTGTTGGAAGTTTCTGAGTCTAATTAACCACCATTAGATAACACTTAGATCTATTCAGCATTGTCGGTACTAATTAATTTTACTTTAGAATTTCTGCTTCTGTATTTGACAACAGCACCGTCATTAGCTTATCCTACATTTATTTTTCTTCCGCCGATGGATATACATAAATTCCAGTTCTGGCTCACTTTCCTTACTATCCATTCACTATATACATTAAAAACAATAGATGAGAAAGTGCTCATCCATCCCTGTCGTACTCCTTTTCCTATGTGGAATTTATCGAATAATTCTGATTCCACTCTTATACAAGAAGAGTTGTTTATATATCAGTTTTTAATTAAATATATCAAGTGACTAGGAACTCCCATCTCCGTTAATATTTGCCACAATTTATCCCAGTTAACGTTATCGAAGTCTTTATTGTAGTTCAAAAAGCAAAATATTTCCGGTATACATTATATTTATAAAATTTTTCGATCATTTGCCCGATGTTAAGGATCTGATCTCTTGTACCTCTACCTCGTACGAATCAGATATTTGAGGGACCAGATTTTGTTGTAAGCGTTCCTGCAACATGATTTTACTTGCATGTGATATCATTTATTTTCTTTCTTTAGTTAAATTGCACCGTGGCTGATGGCATTAATTTATGCAGATGGTATGATTAGTAGCCTACCTATCGGTAAATGCAGAAAAACAGTCATTAAAACATTTTTATCCTAGGCTTGGTCCATCGACTTGATTCTATCAAACCGCCTAACTTCTAGCGAATTGTCGAGCAAATCGATCGCCATGTTGTTCGGGTGCATTTCTAGTGTGAGCATAATTTTTTCGTCACTGGACATTACTTCCAGATCAGACTTCATTACAAGGTTTTCTAGGGTGTTAAGTTGATCTTTTGCCCACAGATCGTGACTTAAGACTTAAACGTTTCAAACCTACGGACTTGATTGTTATTAAGTAATATACGTAACAGAGCTTAACCATTGGGTTAAATCTCTGCACATGTTGAATAATCATGATCGCTGCTTATTTAAACTAAAGTTTAAGATTGCAGAAAAGAAAGTAGCTGTCCTTTCTTGGAGCTACATTTAAAAACAAAAAAAAAAAGTTGATGCTGTACCACGGTGCATTGACAACCACCCGGTTGATTTTATTCTGGATCTGCTGAATAATCTATGCTGCACTTTTTAGAACAGCCCCATAATGGAAGCCAAACTGGTTTCAAAACTCGATTATAAATCAACAGTTTATTTTCAGCGGGCACTTCCAATTTCTTGTTTAATAATCAGTAAATTGGTTTCAGTTTTAGATTTAGCTCAGTCCGCCTTTGTTATTATATGTTTTCTCTACGCTAGACGCTGGTCAACGTACCGAGATATTTTATATCTCATTTCTGTGAATTTGCAGCACCGTTTAGGACTATCTCTACTGTTAGATCTATTCTTCTGTTAGCGAAGATTACTCGTGTTGATTTACTTTCATTGGCCTTGATCCTTCATGGGTTAAGCCAGGACGAAACTTCGTTGACTGCTACCTGAATAGTATTGCGCTGGCGTTCGGTACACAAAATCGCAGTGTCATCAGGAAAAGTCGCCATCGTTGTTTATTTTCTGCATTCACCATATTTGTTTTCTCTTGTGCAGCCAGATTTCATACGCTTCCAATTGTTTTACTGTTTTATTTGTGTATGTCATCTTATAAATTCTTGTCTTATTTTCAATCTATAACGTTCTTGATTTTGATATCGACGTAAAAACACCAATGAAATGTAGTACGCGATTGTAGCCTAATAACCAAATTGATTATTTTATATATAACTTTATTTGAAAGTTATTGCGTTTTGTTAAATTAAAAAAAAAAATAGTAATTTCATATATATATATATATAAACACTACTACTACTAATTACAAGCGCACTTCGCAGATGAGTTTTCCTGCGCGTACATATGATGGGACTAACTAAAGCATTTTCAGTATGGTTTAGACCCTCGGCAGTGGAAATTGTATTAAAGGTGATGCAATATTGAAGATAACATCAAACATCAGATTTGAAAAAAAATAGAGATAGCTTTCTGTCTGAACTTCTATTAACAAGGAATAGGCTACCGATAAAATTTGAAGAGCTTATTGCGGATCCTTATAGATACGCGTAAATTAAATTATTTTACGAAGGCTAATAGTAGAATTTTAAAGTTCACTTAAATGGCCAAACGGTGAAAGCTGTCCCGGCAAAAAAAAACCCACATTAAATTAACTTTAATGATGTAATTGAATTGACAACACGAAATATTCTATACTCATTGGACATATCCGTGTGAAATATGCCAGTAATGACCTAGGCAGCGGATTTAGAGCCAAGAGCCAGTTCTATATTATTAAAGAGAAACTTTCTCCGTTGTTTATTTATATTTCTTAACATTTTAAAAGTAACGTTAGATGGCTTCTTCATAGCCCCAGACAGCGACTAAATTAACCTCTTGTATAGTATAAGTTGTTTCGTGTATTGCAGTTTGTAACCGTGTGGTCGTAATCGGCTAGTTTAAACATATATATATAGATTAAGGCGTTGAAATGAGTGTATTCAAAATGAGCAAGAAACGTAAGTTTGTTATTATTATTATTATTAATTAAGTAATATTAGTCTCAATCTATGTCAGTAGGGATCACGTAAAAGAACGAAAATCAGGAATTTGAATTATTTTATCGCATTCTTTGTTTCTGTTTTTTCTTTCTAATTTCGCTTTAACCTCCACTTCATTTACCAACGGTTACCTAATTTCGGTTAATACTCTTTCCATTTCTCGTTATTTCAACTTACTTTACGACGTTTTCTCTCCTTCCGGAGGAACGGCTTAGTTTCCTTTTCATCACTCACTAGTCAGGCGCTAGTCACCGTTCTAGTTTCTTTTTTTCGGAAATTTTCTAATTTACAATTATTTCTGTAATACTTTCGTTCGGATAATATCTGTCAATTATTCTTCTCGCCTCGAAATTTGGTAAATATTTTTAAATTTCCTATTTAATTTAAATTATAATTATCACGCAGTCGCAAAGCATTTCGAACGGTGTCGGAGGCGTCATATACACATTAATTTCGTTCATAACGTTAAAACTAAATCATTCGGAATTCTCGGGTACATTTGTGCCTTTATTACGGATACATCGAAAAATCCAGTGAAATTAGAAATTCATTAGCTAAAGCGAGGTCTTATCTAACGGTGTGGAATTCTCATTAGTTGCGCCGAACATGATATCGTGCGATTCACACGGTCGTAACATAGGAAACTTTAAGATATATTCGGAGAATATGCAATTACAACGGTCTCTTTCTAAATTTCCACGAAAAACTTGAAGCGTAAAAGAAGATTACTAAATTAGCGATTATTAGGGCATTATTTGTTACTGCAACCACCTATTAACTTAAGGAAACTCCTTACTCTACCCTCTCCATGCTGGACGTTGCAATCCTGATCGCGTGTTTTTCGAATGTTTCTTAAATAACACATTTTACCTTCCGAACAATATCTTAGATTGCAGCGCTCATCATGTAACGGTCCTCCATCTTCAACTTGATAATTTATTCCAGACACAACGATATTTCTAGTTCCATATGTGTGCTATGTTAGAGGCGATTTTTACGTTATTTATAAAATATTGTACGATTCCATACAACAACCTGTTGTAGCGAACATATCTAAAATATGTATAACTGACGAGGTATTCTTTTGTCATTTGTAATTTATCTTCCTCTAAATTGATACTGCGGTGGATACCTATTAAGAGAAAATGTTCGCTATTTATATGCGAATGCTTGAATATTATAAAAGAACGTGTGTGTGTATGTGTGTACGTGTTTGGAATATGTAAACGACATCGTGAGAGGGATCGAAATGTTCTGAAAGGTTTACTATACTAGTTCATTTTTCATATTTACGGGCGTCAAAAATAAAAATCCGCAAATAAAAACACGTTATAAATTATTACATATATGTACATATATATATATATATATATATATATATATATATATATATATATATATGTATAATGTATGTGTATAGTATGTATAACATAATACAATATTTCTTCCTTTAAATCTCTGAAGCAAATGCATATGCAAATGTAAATGTAAATGCAAATGCAAATTCTGTAGTCGGTTATCGGATGACACAGCAAATCGTTTGATGGAAGAAACATGTCGAATACATTTTGTATCCAGTGTCGAGGGTGGTGTCGGGGAACGAGTTTTATGCGGAAGAATTGACGTCGCTAAAAATGGCCACAAACGCTTACGTATTCAACAGGTGCTCGTAGATAAGCATTCGATATAGTTTATATAGCGTCGATATGTGTCATTCTAAATGATGCCAGATTTCGACTGTAAATAAGAATACGACATTTGTACATATCTAATATGTATAGTATGTAAATGTGTGCGCGTTGTAATGAAATACGTAATATTTTTAGACTCCATGCGTCCACGTTTTTTTTTTACATTTGCTGGGATGAAATTGCTAACTTTCGTTCTGACTCAGAAATGTTAAATGGAGCGTTAGCGTATTATTTTTGAGAAGCTTTCGCTAAAGCTAATACCGTTCGGTTTGTGTGTGTGTAGTCTGCTTAACTGAAAAAACCGTAACATATAAGCATATATTTACCGTGTGATTTCAGTTCGTCATACATTAGTCCACGGGATTAAATATATAATTTATTAGTTGATTAATATTTTTGTTATTTACTTTACATATTAGATTATTAGTGACGATGAGATCGGAGACCTAAAAATTAAGTGGTGGTTGCGTAAACGCGAAGGACTTGATTATTTTCTTATATTTGCTAATTTATAACTAGCCTACACTATCTGATAAATTACGTCATAAAGTGCATATATAATCACGCGAGTCCAATGATACATCCTCTCGAGAAGAAAGTAGGATCTAGTTTCTTATTTTAGTTTGCTTTAGTCTTGATGACGGTTCTATGTGAAAGTTCGACTATTAGCTGTTTTGTAACCGCGTCAGATGTTTTTACGCGAGCCACCGGGTAATTTCATTAAATGACTCGATTTTAAAATCGCTTTGTATCGTTAGACACGTACCATGGCATTCGGTAAATTAGACGCAGCACCTAGTTTGGCGTCTTTGCGCAACCCCAGAGTTGCGTAAGACCATATTGAACGTAGTACTATTTCATATGTTAACAGACGATTTTGCAGCGACAGTTTTAAGTGGTAACCTAACAGCCAGTAAAGTTGTTTCATCCGATTCTTTTCTTTCGGATGTACGACCTCCGTGACAGTCGTAGCTTTCCGTTGGAGAACGTTACGACTTATCTAAGTTAATAGTAAGTTTCCACTGTTGCGTCCACTGATGAACCTGATCTACCCTGTTGTGCAATTTTTTATCTGATGCGATTATCACAATCTGCAAATGTCCCGTAAATAGTTAGCGAGTATATTTACGTTCTCTTGCCCAGTTATCAAGAACAGGGATGACTTTCTGTTACGACGCGATGAAGATATTAACACGTCGGACGGATAGAATATAAGAAACTGAAATCAGAAGTCGGATCGAACAGGAGGCGAGAAATTGAAACAATATGAAGAAAATATGAACTGAACACGATCTTAATTTGGAATTAACGATTCGAATTGTTAAGTGTTATATCTAGTCAATTTTACTGTCTGTGATACGTGGACTTTGAAAAAAACCGCCATGAGTCGACTTCAAGCTTTCGAATTACGGTGTTACCGACGAATTTTAAAAATACCATGGACTGCTAAGAAGACCACCGGAGAGATACTCGCTACTATGAAAAAAAGATCATGAATTGATTATAAATTGATAAAAATTCGAAAACTGAAATATTTTTGACCCGTGGGACAAAATATTCCTTATTACAAACTATTCTAACGGGAAGAATAGAAGGTAAAAGAAAAGTTGGACGGAAAAGACGTACCTGGTGTTGTGATATTAAAACATGGACAAGGCAGAACACAGAACGTTTGATTCGCATATGATAGAGGACATTATCATTATATGGTGGAGGCTTCGCCGGATGACAACCCATAACCCTAGATAGGTTGGGACTATGAAGAAGAAGAAGAAGTTCTAAAATAATTGAAATTATAAAGTGACCTGTACGTAATTTTGCAGAGCTCATAAACACATAAGTATAAACATATTTAAAAAATCAAGTATCCATATATTACAACATACATATGCATACATTGTATTTATGTTTATCGTAAATTACAATAATAAAATCTGATAACCAACGTTTTTTGAAATTGAAAATTTGCTTATTATTATTACGCCATTATTTCTACGTTATATAAAATATAAATATTTCCGTACCGAATGTTCTAACCATTCTCCCCAGAAAACAGTGTAAAAATAATCAAAGTTAATAATATTTGACTTTTATGTAAAATTGCGGGAAAAATTTAAAATAGAACAAAAAAAATCTCTTAAAAATAACAGAGTGTATATACATTTTTCTTATCAAAATGAACTTGTATTAGTTTATTTGTTGACATCTAGGATTTATAGCCGGCTTACGAGAAAAGGACATGTTTTATACGCCTACGCTAATATCTTTTATACCTGCGTCGTAGAGATTGGTTAAAATAACCTATAGAATTTACTATCAGAATATGCGAATGTTTACAAACGTCAAATTATTTATCGGTTATACCTTTAGTCATTTCTTGTACATAAGGGAATTTTAACATATCGTGTAAAGATCTGTAAATCGAGGTTTATTCAATATTATTCGAAGGCTTTTTCAGTTTCTGGTTTTGTATTACTTCCGCTAATATAAGACCGAACTGGGCAGGTATAAAATAATTTCGGTAAAATTCATTTTTGTATATTAAAAATTTGTTTTGCCTATATAGTGCGAAATTTTTATTAAATACAGGAAAGAGATAACCCATTTTTCGTATTGTTCTATTCCACAATCATTAATATTTTCAGTAAATGTAAGTCGTCTACCCATGATGACACATATGTGTAATATATATGCGTTGGAACTCGAACATTCGGAACCGGCAAGAACGCAGTAGTTTCCTTGGCCGCTTTATCAGCTAGTTCTTCCAATTTTGACTCGAACCCCGTCCCAGTACCAGTTTCATCACTTTCTTGGCTATGGGGTGCTGATCATGGTAGAAAACGTCGCAGAGAGTGCAGAGTGCTGGAAAAGAGTCAGAACATATAATTCATGGTTTATCAACATCGAAGCTCATTAAAGATTCCGTAGCAAGATAAATCGCGTATAATTTAGCTGAAATGACGGAAAACTCCATCTCTGACAACTGAATAAATCCATTAAAGAGGTATGCGTCAGTGTAAAACATGGTAGATTCATACGAACGTGATGTAATTTCTTTCTAGATTTCTCGGATGGGAAGATTTCCATAGTCTGTGGATTTCGAAATCTAGCTGATTGTCTTTCGACGGACACAATATTGCGGTGTTATGATCGGTTGACTGCGGATTTAAGAAAGTTATTGCCTTTAAGATGTTGTCAAAGAGAGTCTCGGATTTGATTATTTTAACTTCAATGAAGCTTTAGAAGATAGTTCAGGCGTCGAAAAACCGTAAGCTTTAGATTGTACTACAAAATTGGCTAGGAGAAACCAACGACGATAATCAAGATGCCATTCTAATGACTCGAATTGTAAGCTGCCGATCGGTGAAGTGCGAAACGCGCCAGTCGCAAAACGTAAGATAGAGTTATGGATAAAATTGATGGTTTCGAGGGTGGATGAGAGAATATATTGCTGCTCCATAATGGGTTATTGATCGGATCAAACAACGATAAATTCGTAGAAGGAGATTCGGTCAGCACCATAGAGTATGCGATAATTTCTTTGGAATATTCATTTTGCTGTAACAGGTTGTTTAAACTTAGTTTTTATATGGAGCTTCCATGTTCATTTTGAGTCTATAATCAATCCAAATTAGGAAGCGTCTTACCCCGAAGAGAGATGTCCATTTCACGTTTACATTTACGAACACGGCAACAGTGCATTGCAACGTATTTGCTGCTTGAGAAAGAAAAGCCGTTGTTGGAACACCAGGTGACTATTCGGTTTGTGCATTCTTTCGCATTCACCAGCCTATCTGGTTGTACAGCTTACAAAGATCGTGAAATCGTCAGCGTATAATAAGCCTGATACTGGGGAGTTGGCCGCTTCTACTACATCATTAATCGCGATATTGAAGAGTGGTAGGCTCAACATCCGGCCCTGAAGTGTACTATTCATTAAATATCGTAAGGATGAAGAAATTTCCAATCCGAACGAAGAAACTTCGGTTGATAAGCAAATTTTGTATACATGTGGTGAGATTTTCACTGAATCTCCAGCGGTATAATTGTTCCATAATTTTATTAATCGCGTTCTTGTCAATAGCCTTCGACAAATAAAAAAAAATACAGCTATCAGCTGAAGATTATTTATTAATGCGTTTGTTAGAGCGTTTTTAATTGAAAAAAGCTGATGAAGGGTTGAGCGGTTACGAAGAAAGCAGCATTCGGATATGGGTGAATGAGATTGCTTGATTCAAGTATCTAATTTAGCCGATAACATACGATACGTTCTGCCACTTTGCTTAGAACTGGCGTAAATGAGATAGTGCGGTGACTCTGTGCATAAATTTTTTAGATGACTTCAATATTGGAATTATAACGGCTATTTTCCAAGCCTTAGGAAACTCTTTTATCTCAAGTAAAATATCTAATATCCATAGAGGAGCATGTTTTAACATGGCCATGTGAAAGTTGTCGAATCCCGGAGCTGTTTCTTTCGAGTATTTAATGACAACGGTCAATTTTCTGAGGCTGATCGTTTTATTATATGGTTCTGTACTCGAGTTTTCTATAGGAAAATGTCGATACTGGGTATAGGTTGATCCGGTAAAGCACATAGTGGTCCGCAAAAGCTGAAACTATTTAATCTAGTTTAAATACAGCACCTTGTTCTGTACTTAGTACTGAAGGCTAAGCGTGGTTTTTCGAAAGCACGAATTTTCGACCGTATCATGTTTGAAGATGTCGATGGAGTGATCTTAGAAATGAATTCTTGCCAACTGGAAGGAATAGAATGGTTTAAAAACCACGTGTTCTATTACACTAGTTATGATTAGTTCCGTATCAAATTCTGACGTTAATGAGATTTAAAAGCTCTCGTGTAGGTTGCTATTAACGTACTTTTGAATTATCGTTATTTAGTAATTACCATTAATAATTTCTCACAGAAGTTTCATTGAGAATTATTATGACTATATTTATCATTATGCATACATATGTGTGTGTGTTTTCTTAGAACATTGTTCTCTAAAACTATCAGATAAGCTTTAGACGACATTAAAAATTCTTTAACATCCCGACGCAGTAGCGAACTAAACACCAGAGTCCTCTGAGCTTATAAGTCGCGTGTACCGCTGATTCTTTTTAAAAGCGTTCTATAGTTTGACAACTATATAATCCCGCCGCCAGTGTTACAATGAGAGACTAGCGAACTTTCGTAAAATGAACTTTATTTTAAGTATTAAAACGAGTAATTTCGGTAACCCGAACGATATATAGGAAACGTTTTTTGAGTCGTGTACATGATGCACATTAGTTGTGTGGTGATAAGGAAAGATAAGATATACAGTTAGTTATAATAAATGTACGTCAAACTTATTTTCCCGTAATATACGGATAGAAAACTTACCGAAGCTTTCCAGTAACGAGACAACCCCAGATTTGTATTATACCTGGCAAAACTTTTCCTAAGAAATTAGCTTCGTCTTTTTTTTTTTCTCTTTTTTTTGCTATCGTTTTCTATCGCATACTAACTACGGGTTTTACGATTGTTTGTCCTTTTCATCTTCTTATTCTACTCGTTCCTACTCATTCCTACTAGTTTGTCGGTGACGGACTCTATTACGAAAACTTTGCTCGTTATTAATATCCACCTCGGTATCTTTTCAAAATTCCTACATCGTCTTCGTGATCGGTAGACTATTTTATTCCTGTTCCACAGTCTCCGCAGATCAACTAATCGTTCGTTGTTTATAATACGCTTACACCGTCGAATTAACGAAACTTTATCCGTCTCGGACGAAACAATCCGACGAACTTACTGGTATGACGTAAATTCCATCACCTTTAAAGTAAACGTAATTTTAATTACAGTAAATAAATAGTCGTTTCGTAATTCTTAATTCGGGGTTGCAACTTTATCGTAAAAAAAGCGATACGTTTTATACGATTTATATAATATTCTTAGATTTTCACGAAAGAATGAAGATAATATTTATTTTCGTACAAAAATTTTATAATAAATCACGAAAATAATTTTTTACGTATTCGACTTAATGAAGAAGAATCGGAATATGGCCAGGAAGCAATTTATTTAGGCCAGTGCTTATTATTTGACGATTGGATGGACAAAGAAATTTTTAGAAAGAAAGAAAGAAAAAATTTTTGTATTTGCTATTTGTAGGGTACAGTATAAACAAACATTAAATATTATATAATATCGTTCCGGAAAAAAATGAAATTACACTTATTGTTAATTATAAATACAAACAAAGAATTAAACTAGAATTATTAAAGAAAATTACAGGAAAAAATTCCACAAAAACCTGCATCTTAAAAATTAAAAGGACAAATGAAATAGCTTAAACTAACGATGAGAGTAATATAAGTGATTAAAAATAAACAGCTGTGTGAATAATAATCGTAGTTAAAATGAGTTTAAGCACAAAATAGAGTTAATGTGAGTAGAATGGTGGGATTAACATTAGTTAATACTACTCAAGTAAGATATGTTTTATTCGTCTGTCTTTATATTTTTTGTACTTTTCCATTTGATGCTTTGTCGAATTCAGCCTTTTTGTTTTCTTAACGTTTATTTCCGCGCCCAGCTTCCTACCTTCCTTGTTCAATTTATTTGACATAAGCCGCATTTCTCCGTTGCAGCGCGCAGAACAACTTTTTTCTTTTAAATTATACTTTCATTTAATTTATATATTAAAAAAAACTCAATGTCAACCACTGGATTATGTTATTTTTAAGTAATATCTACTATGAGTTCATGGTTCAGTACATTTTATCTACATCATTCTTATCTACATTCATATTAATTCTATTCCAGCTGTCGATATCTGATTTATTGACAGTTAAACGCCGACTATTTTGATCAATCAGGCCAGTTAATTCGTTTTTCAATCTTACTGGACCAAATTATATCACTCAAAAATGATTATATATATATATATATATATTATGTATAATCGATTTCGTGATAAGTATGTAATAAATATGAAATCGTTAAAGTCGTTTATTGACCTATGTTTACATAGATGCACACACACTTACACATATTCAATTACAAACATTCTGAGACTCACGATTTATTACATTCAAATGTAAGCAGTTGAACGATTGTATCGTGAAAAAATATTTGTCTGTCATCTCTGCTGGTTGACTAACAAATTGGCCTTTTGTTCTCCAAAAAATTTCAAATCTTGATATATGGGCGCATTATATATAAACGTCGAATCTCCGCCTGACTGTTTATCAGATCGCTCATTCGGTCTATGGCAACTTCTCTAATAATTGAGAACAGTGGAAATTTAAATTTCATATTAAAGGAACCGACTCGATTTCATATTCTAACTGTTCTACACGAGGCCTGATACTGAACATACCCTGTAGAACATTTTAACAACACGGCGCGCATAGCAGCTTGATAAAGTACACTTCCAGACATTAATGCTTGCCGTAACTTGAATTATTACGAAGTAATAATGTGACAAAATGAGAAAGATAACTCACTGAAACAATAGTCTAGATTAGCAACGTATAAGATAAAATTAAATCACGCTAATAAAAATCTAAAAGGAATTATGATTAAATATAAACGCGATTTAAATAAATTTCTAATTTGTCTTTTTCAAACTATCAACATTCATTATTGAAAGTCGTTAAAAATTTCAAAAGACTGCGGGTTGCAGCCTGTCTGTAACATGAGACCTGAGCACGAACTGACATCCTTTAGGAAATTTAGGTAGCAAGTAGTTAATCCACGTCCAGCTGATATTTAAATAAGTTCCATGAAGTAAAACAGGAGTTGGATGTTACATAACACACGTCGCTTCTTATAAAATTTTAATCATCCTAACGATCTATCAGCTTATTATCAACGTTATGAAAAGTTTTCGAGAAAGTACTTAGTTCAAGGCTTACTACCTCAATTTCGAACAAATCAATAATTATTCCCGATTATCAATTTGTCTTTAGACCGATATGTCCTGCGATAGAACAAGTTCATTAAGTAGAAAGACATAATACCGTTGATTGCTTCCATAGAAAAAATGGTGTTCATCTGCTTTTCTAGACGTCAGTTGGATGTTTAACCCGTAGGAGCCTGCTATTTAAACTAGTACGTTTACTTCCGTGTTCGTTTTATCTATTATTCCGTTCATATTTAAGTGATGGATATTTCCGGAAAATGTATGTCGACGAAAAATGTAAATTTCGTATTTTTAATTCGGAGGTGGCCAAAAGATCGAGTAGGGCCTTTTTGTATCTAATTTACTCTTAATCGCACCACAAAAATATGCGGAAGTCTGCATATGCGAATGATATAGCACACTTTTCTAATGATACAGATCCCGTTGTAGCGTAAGAGAGGCTACAGTACGCCTTAGACGATTTCAAAGATTGAGTACACAAGTGGACGGTTAATGAAAAATCCGTTCGTGTTGTTTTCACAACCGTAATCTGTGACTTGATAGTACGTTACCACAAGACACTAAAGCGCGTTATTACGGGATATGCCTTAATAGACAATTGGGTTAGACGGTGTATATTATTAAGTATAATAAAGAATTAAAACTCGGATATAATCAAATATAGCGGATCCAGGACACGGACGAAATATCTTTAGAAATATGTCCGGACATACGGCTTACGATTGTGAAATTGACTCTACTTCAAATATAAAAATCATTCCAATCGAAAGTTTTAAGCTCACTGTGAACGCACTCATTCGTAATGATAATATTCATCGAGACTTTAATGTACCGGATATAAATCATGTAATTCGAAAAGGCGTGTACATTATAAAGAGACTTGAAAAACATAGTAATCAATCGGTATTTAATTTATTAGATAACGCCGAGGATCTTCAGGTTTCGACTAACAGCTAAGTATAGTTCGGAGTGTCATTAAATGTTTGGTGGCTCCGCTCATGATAGTATTTTCATCTCAATTTCTTATTGGCCACCTAAGTATGATTGAATTTATATATATATATAAAAAGATAATTTAATGTACTTAATAGCGATTTATTATTTCTTACTTAATGACGATCCCTGTTTATCATATATATAAATTTACGTCGATATAATAAATAATTTTGAACGCCGAAATTTTCTCTAAATTCTTAAAACCTGAACTTATTAAGGATTTTCGTTATCCGTTACGTGTTAACAAAGTGATGGATCGAAAAAAAAAACTAACGCATAACAGACAAATGTAATAGATGTAAAGTGAAACTAGGCACGACAAATAGAAAATACATGAATCAAACGAAGCATATAGCGGACTTCTGGGGAAGAACAGAAAATTATGATAGGCCCTATGCTAGGAGAAGACGACACGTGTAAAATAGGTGGGGCATCGAGTGACCGAGCATGATTACGACCGGGTTGCGTGGAGGAATTGAGCGAATATATTCAGCAGTGGATCGATATAAAAAATTATAATTCGATATATACACGTGTCTATATATACGTCTGGCTCAGTTCTTTCCGACATTCCGACGTACCTAATCTTCTGCTGTATTCTGCTATTTATACACCGCAAATAATACTTATCGCACTGTTTTTTTTATTTATATATATTTTTTTTTAAATGAGCATTAGTGATTTAACTGAGGGCTGTGTAATAAACGAATGATATGTCTTATTAAATATTTCTGCTACAAGGCTAATATGTAATCAAATATGATTATGTATACGCTATTGTTCTGTGAGCTGAGCAGACATCTGAGAGAGCTCGATTGTAAAACGCTGTTTGTGATAATCCAGCGAACGAGTGCTTTTCCTAGTGAAATGAATTTAAAAAAAAACACCGATTATATTAATAATTTATTCGATAATAATTAATTAAAACTTTAAGAAACGAAAAATAAAAGAAAATCGATTAAAGTTGTTAAACTTTTTCTCAGCGAGATCGTTAATATTATTTTGTCATCGACGCTTGAAACAAACCGGTCAGATAATTTTGAATGTAAACCGCGAAGGAAGAACTTTAATATAAACCGAAGGTCTGCTGACAGACAATGAAGAAGGACCTCCATTTAATTAACGGCGATACTTTAACTTTCTAATTTTTCGGTTCATTTATCGCAGTTCTTATTTCTCACGCTATAACCGCGTCTCACAATAACCTTAAAGACACGTACCCATCATACATAGACGCAAACACACACACATATATATATTTGAATAAGTATAGGCAAATCAATGGGAAAATTCTTTTTTTTGTATACGTTCTACGTCTTCGAGATTTTTTTCAACTTCTTCCGAAGTAATTAATGTTTCATCCTTCCCCAGTTTTTCTTGCATAGCAGACGATGAAACTTCGTCGAGAAGACTTAGAACGCGGGAATTCGATCAATTTTTAATAATTCAAGCAGATTACAGAATTGAAAATGGATTCGAATTAGGTCCGATCACATATATAAAAAGGTTTATTACGTAAAAATTGATAATAACGTAACTGTTGAAAAACTCAGCGCAAATAAAAAATTTTATAATGAAGATGATGATGATCCATTTGCGCTACGAGGCCAGAGGCACGGACACGGAAGCTATAGTTGTTGAAACAGGCCGGTTGCATAGGAACGCAACTGTTGGACCGGCTGCATTTGGTTGCAAAAATCATTGTAATGCTGATGTAAGACCATATCGAATACGTTCAGCCTTGTATTTTTGGCAGTATAGCAGAAGGTGTTCTATTGTTAATTCAACATCGCTGCAGAAATAAATCGGCGGTGATTCTATTCTGATCAAGTGACTATGAGTAAAAGTCGTATGTCCTAGTAATATAGGACGAATGACTATTTCGTCATGGCGTGTCAACGAAGGAGGAGATCGCCGTAAATTAGTATCAGATTTGAATGAGCGTAATTTGTTTGTAATTGGTGTTAATAACCACACAACATATTTCATTTCGCACGGAGTTGTACGTTTATTATAATGCGAATATCGTTTGGAGCTATTGGAAGATCAATATAAGCCGCTTCTTTAGCTGCTGTGTCTGCTAGATAATTCCCAGCTATACCAGAGTAATCTTTTATGGTTTAAGGAAAAAGTAGTCCTGGGTCGTTATTAGGGTATGCAAATTGATTTAGAGGATATACTTTATTATTATTGTTTGTTTGAATAATATTGGAAAAAGATCGATTTTGTATACCGGGTGTTTGTTGGTTAGTAGAAATTGAAACGGCGTTATCTAAGTTGTTAGTATTAAGTAATGACTGAATATTACCTGTGATCTGGTTTTTATTAGACGGAACATATATGCCGTTTCTGTCTGTGTGCGTAGTTGAAATACTGTTTTTGGTGAGGACCGATAAGCCCGCTTCTTTTATTGGTTTCATTACCAGGTATAAACCCGATATATGTTAACGATTGTATGGGACGCGCGATAAATTGATTTATAAATTCATAGGCTATTTTCATCACACATAAAGAGAAAATCTATTTTCTAAAAACACTTTGTCCGCCTGTCTGTCTGCATGTTGCGAAATAACTGAAAAACTATTAAAGTAACAATGATGAAATTCGTGTACAGCTTACAGCCTATATTATCGGATTCGTTCTAACTTTTGTTTCACGTTGATATGACAAATAGGGCAGAAAGTACAATCATTTAAAATTTTAAAATATCGCTGTATCTTTCTTTTAACAGTTTTATATGTTAGTATTGTATACGTACATATATATATATATATCTGTCAATTATTTCAGCCACGCCCCTAACGCGACAAAACGTGGTTTGTATTGTCGGTGTTTTAGAACCGAAAAAAATATATTAAATTTTAAACGATTTTGCAGAGATATTGCTGTTTAATACTTTTTAAAACTTTTAAATTATTGGAAATTTCTGCCCTATTTGTTACATCAATGCGAAACATAGCTTAAAAAAAATTAATTATACGGACGAAGCCGTGGGTAACTTCTAGTCAACATATAAAACCGAATTTAACCTAGAAATACTTCGAAGAAGATAAGCGGCGCAAATCTGACATAATTATAAGTAGTAGTAGAATAGGTGAAGTTATATGTATATATATATATATATATGTGTGTGTGTATTTCTATATATCTATACATGTATATATATATATTATATATATACGCATTCATACTTATGTAGTCTATTAGGAATAATATATTGCCACACGAAAAAGGCTGTGGCACTCCTCCGTATAACTCCACATACGTAGTGTATAATTACATAATTCGTATCTTAGATGCTGATCCAATTTGTACCTAAAAGCTACCAGCAATGGACGTGTCAATTATGTTCACGCTCTTGTTTTTATAATCAACCGAGAAACTAGAAATTAACTCATTACGTTCGAATTTGATTATAAATTAATTGAATTTGTTTATTTTCGATAAGTTATGAACATGTACTTTTAGATTAACATTTGTTTATTAATATTACGTAACTCACGATCTAATGACTGTAGCCAGAATACAACAAATACACCATTATCTATATATGTATATACACCAACGTACTAAGATTGAACCGGACTAACGGATCTTAAGTACTATTACCCTCTCAGCATTCTATTTCGTCCTATCCTGTAAAATGACTGGGATACTCGGATTTAGGAAACATTAATTAATGGACGATGAAGCGTTGGGGTGGTACAAAACTTAAGCCTGAGCTGACAGCGGATACGGTATAAAAAATGTATTCCGACCGGCTGTAACTATTAAATACATATATATATATATATATATATATATATATATATATATATATATATATATATATATATATATATATATATATATATATACTCTTGCGTTATTAGCTACAGTAATAATGAAACTACTGGCTGGCAAGAATATGGAACTGCGCTAAGAATAAAAGCAACTACTGACGGGCTGTTATAGTTGCTGTATATATATATATATATCCGAAATAGAGCAACGGCTTAGAGCTTTTATCTGAAAGAAACGGCTTTCATTAAAAGATCATTTGGTGTAGTGTATGCACCGTGGTACAAGTTAAAACTAGGCAGCAGCTTTTAACAACTCTAGCGAAGCATCAACACAATACGCAACCGGATCTCCGCCAAATTTCTCCTCGTCACTAACACTATATTATGCAATATATTTTATTACTACTATTACTATCGCTACTAGTCAACTAACACCGTCAACATTAAGAACGTCTTAGTTCTAATGTTACCTACACCACCTCACTGGCGCGTTTATCTTGCGCGTATATTCTTTTCCGACGAATTTGCCAGTATCGTCTTACGACGAACATACGTTTAGGAATTTTCTTCTTTAAAATTTTAGCTAGCTACCAAAAATAAAAAAAAAAACCCAAACAACAATACTTCCGATTCCGTACTGGAAAAATTTCCTTGCACGTTTAAAATACTACTACTACATACACGCTGACACGATATTTATTTCTTTGGAGATATTTTTTTTCTACATCGCGCGTTTTAACTTTGCCGTTTATAACATCATTGTGAAAGGGTTATAGGTCATCGCTAGGTTTTAATGGCATGACTAAAGATCGGTTTATAAAATGTATATACGTGTGTCTTTACAGCGCGCTAAGTACTCTTGTTGTAGCGGATCTTCGTTTTTTTTTTTTTTAATTTATTTAATAAAATACTTAAAGAATTAAAACTTTCCTTTAACCAGCCGTGAAATTTTATCGCCGATGAAAATTTCGCGAAATGTCTTAATTTTAAAAGTATTCATGTATAAATGAAAATTATCTACAGAACCAACTGTCATCTTAATGTCTTCCGAAATAAATCCGAGTGCGTACGATAATTAATAGAAGGCGACTTAAACATAACATTATGTAGTAATTAATATTAATTTTTTTAATTATAATTTAATCCCTTTACTTAGTAACCACCTTCGACACCCGTGTCATCCACTTTTTATATGTGTATATGTGTATATATGTACATATATGTGTGCATATACATAGTATTCATTTAAGAACTTACAACCTATACAATATATTTTTGTAGTTTAGTATATTATCATGTATTACTACTTATACGTCCCATAATGACGTACTGTTGTCCAGCTTGGAGTTTTATTTCAAATACAAATTTTAATAAGTTACAAGTATTTCAAAATAGATGTCTCAGATGTGTGCTAAATATCCCTAGATACCACAAAATCGTTGACATGCATGCTACCTTAAACATGCCTTATATTAAGGACCATATCTTAAATTTAACGCGTAAGTTCTGCGATGACTGCTTAGTCCACGATAATAGTTTAATTTCTACCATTGGTAATTACGATTCCAGGCAACTCCAATTTATGTATAGTAAATATAAACATAGGAGGCTCAAACATAACCTGTTGTAATGTTTTTGCGGCGCCTATTTTAGAAACTAATATTCCTTCTTTATTTATTTTTTAATGTCTAACGTGTTTTTTCTTTTGTTTTTTAATTTTTTGTTTTTTTTGCTGTACAGTTTTTTTTCAATTATTTTTTGCTGTCATTATAAGTATAAGTATAGTTACTTCTTTTATTTATTACGGGTCTTTGTATTATTATTTCTGATGTAGGGCGAGCCATGTTGGGCGTTACGTAATTATTATTTAAAATTTTTGGTTTGTGTATACTCAATGTAAATTATGCTGAAATATACGTTGTTGTTGTTGTTGTTGTTGTTGTAATTAGAAAACGTGTTTATTTTCTAGCCGCAGGTTTTTATTTGCTTTTTTCCTGCAGCATTTAACGTTTTGTTTTATTATTTATATTCTTACTGTGTTATTGTGGTAATCCCCGGTACATAATGTTTGTATAACCCCTTGTGTTATATTTTCTTTTATGTTTATTACTTAGGCAAATATACTTTGTTGCTGTTGTATTATTATTATTATTATTATTAGTATTTCTAACTCCTTCTCATATAATGAAATAAATAAATTTTATTAACATTCAATTATATTTCGCAAAATATGTTTATATAAGTATAGGCACACACAAGACGAGTAGTGCCGGCATCAATTTTTTCAAAATTAATGTCGTAGCATAAATGAGCTCGTTATATATGTACTGAATGACCTCTTCTTCTTCTACTACTCAAATCGAGAGCTGGTGGATAACATACCATCGTGTAGGATCCAAGGTTAATTCTTTAATTTCCCGCGTAAGGCCCTCTTCTTTTGATTTCATCCATCAACATCATTCGAGATCTTAATATTTGAATTATACTTATTGTTTTCATTCCTATTGCATCGGTAATCTATGTTGAGTGGCGTATAATATGTTACGTCACGGAATTTCTTCTTTCTATTGTCTTTAATATTTCTCTTTATATGTCCATTTTTTTTTTTCGTACGCATTTTAAGTATCTCCAATTTACATTTGTCTTTCTTTCATCTACGTTTCGGGTAATGCTCCAAATGAAGTTCTTCAAAATGAAACCAGAACGCGTTGAAAACTTACTTTATTCAACGCCTGTAATTATTGGTATATGCTATTTAATTTGCTGAGATATTAATTTGAAAGCATCTGCGTAATGGCAGTGTTTGGATGAGGAAGCATGGGGTTTCTGCTTGTTTAGCAGCCCAGTCTGCCATTTACCTGCAATATGTGGCGAGGAGCCCAAACCATTATCGGCCAATGTATTGGTTCCATTGACCACAATAATTCGATGATTAACAATTGGATGTTGAAAGGAATTATAATTAGAGATAGCTTGCCGAGGACGAGTCTGTTAATATCGCAGATTAAGGACAATCTTTGACTGGGTTTTCAATTATAAATAGAATAGCGAGGAAGATAGCATGAAGTTCGGCCGAGAGAATAGAGAAATTAGGTGATAAAGAATAGCGCACAAGGATCTCATTGTCTGTGACACCGCAGATATCGGCTTTAATGTTAACACGGAAGTGTTTTAATATAGGATCAAAGTTCATTTGAATCATTTTATAAATAAGACCATTGTGCAAACGGTATTTTCCGTGTCAATAAGTAAGAGACCAGTATGTTTGTTAATATTAAAATTAACAGTTACAGCATCATATAAGGTGGCTACAGCATGAACAGTTGATAAATGTTCTCTAAATCCAAATTAACTATCATTTAAAATATTGTTGTCTACCGAATGCGGTACGAGTCTGTTAAGTATTATGTTTTCTAATACTTTGCTTATATTTCTTAGTAAACTTATTGGTCTTAGTAAGGGATATATCTCTTCAAGTTTTAGAAACTGGTATAATAACAGAAGATTTACATTAGAAAAAAATTCTGTTTTTAGTTTATAATATTAGTTAAAAAGACAACACCTTTGCGTGGAATTCTTTCGAAAATAAATGTTGGAATATTATCACTGAGAGTATTTTTAACGATTTAATGTGTTTTCTAACTTCAGCACGATCGAAGCAATAGACGTCATTAACGTATACATTTTTTACACGGCGCGTAATTATTCTACGATCGATGATAGGTAAACTATTTTTCACTATCGGAATGCGCTATAATGAAGCGGTGGAATGCTGCGGTGGGTGTTATTCATAGATTTCTTAATTCTATTCTATCATTTTTATATTTGAGCAATATAAATTTTACTGCGCCGGTAAGTATGAAACGATTTATAGATAACGATTAGTAGCCTAATTTAGAATATAGTGCTTGTAATCTGTTATTAGAACAATTGATAGGAATTGACCTGAAAGCAGCGTATTTCAATACAGGTTGTAGATTTTTAATAGGCTTGTTAATGCCCGATATATTATCGATAGGTTACTCACGATTTAAATTATTGATGACCAAAAGTTTGTAATTTTTCCAGTTAGCAATACATTATTAATAGCGACAACTTTCCTCGCTAAATAGAACGTAATAGGATTGCGATCCGAACAAAAAGCTTAACGCATAGACGTATATATATGTCCTCGAACTTTTTAAAATAATGATAATTCCTCGAATTTTTTACGGTACGAGCCATCACCTGGTGACGTTTCGAAAATACTCGAAGTTTCCACTTTTATACTTTTCAAAACGTTATATAATTTAAAAGTGGACGATATATAATATTTTTTAAATAAGAGTTTGAAGCTATTTTCGGCGAAATATTCGCATTCCGCATTAAACTGTAAGTGAATGACGGCGTTTTGTTTATTACCAAATGACTGATTAAACGAATTTTTTGAAATGAAGGTGGAAACAATCATTTACGCGTAATTTCTCAATGGATGCAACGCAAAGCAATCATATTTTATAAGTAGGTAATACTTACTGCTTGTAAGATTTTGCCTTGGAGAACTTCCTCAAGAATAAGTAATTAGGGAATAATCGAAATACCTTCCGGAAACTCTATCACGAGAATATTTGATTAAAAGAACAATAACTGTAGTTTGAATTTGTTGATTAACACTTTCAGTCGTACATTATAAAATATTAACATTATATTATAAATTTTATAGGGGTGTTTTTTATACAATAATACTGCTACTTAGGTGAATTGTGTAGATGATTTTCAATGTATTTATATAAATATTTTTAAAATTGAAACATTTCGCGTATAAAAATTTTGGTGAACGCTAAAATTTAATGTCCCATATAGTGGACATCGTGACTGAACGGGTTCAATTAACACTACCCCACGTTAACGAAACCGAAACCTTTGAATTACTAGGTAATATCTTTATATAGTCGGATATCCAGATTTTTTCGAGTCGATAATACACACGTACTTTTTTTTTATATATACACCTATAATAGACGCACACATATACATAAATGATATAAATCAAAACGTTTTATATGTTTGCGTTATTATATAATACACATACACGCACATAACATACGCACGTATAATAAGCGCACACTAACACACACACACATATATATAAAAATTAAGTGCGTGTCAAACCGTGGTGGGGCCAAATTAATAATCGATACATTACAAAATTATTATTTAGATTCTTTTTTATATTTTCGTTAAAATTTAATCGCAACCGATTAATTCCGCTAGAAAACGATTCAAAATGCGAGGACAACTTGTTTTTAATACGAAATTGTGCGCGTAAAAGGAATTTTAAAGTATTTCAGTAATTACTTTAGACCGATGATGAAAATTCTACGAAGTGTTCAAAGCCGTCTTTAAAATATAAAAAACTGTGGAAAGTCTATTTAACAAGTAACAGACTAGACTAACGAGATATACGATTTTTACCTAACTGTAGATTACATGTAGATTTGCCGTTGCACCTAGGCCAGAGACAGGAAAAACGTAAGGTTAGCGAGAATGAATTGAAAGTTTGAAGAATAAACGGGCAGGACGGATTGTTAAAATAAATTTAGTAAATTATTGGAAGCAAGGTGCGTGTAGGAAAGAATGTTTGGCTGGCTGAGCGGTTTGTCGAGGATAGAACGTTCGGAATTGAATTGCATACATTCAAAGAGAATGTGGTGGACGGTAATGAAGACATTACAGGTTGAACATAAATGGGGGGTGAGGAAGATTTTTTAGGATATAACTGTGTGGAGATATTAGTGTGACTTAGGCGCGGACGATCAAGTGTACATCGTCTCTTCTGTTTTGTTGAAGATGGAGTCCTATGATTTTGAGCACTTACGATGAAGACGTTATATGAAGGTAGTAGCGGTGATAAGAGTAACAGCGGAGTTAGCAGTAACTGAAACTGAAAATGTCGGTCGTACAGAAAATCGCCTTTAGTCACGTAGTTTGCACTCAATTTCATTTCTGAAGTTTGAAAACGCTTTATAATGCGGTCATTGTGCGAGGAATTTGCAGCTAAAAAAAAAATCTTAAGGTCGTATTTCCTTTACGACAGAGGTGGTTCCATCGAATATATTAATTGCGTGGTTTTTATAAAATTGATTCGGTTTCATTTATTGAACCTCCGATATATTTTGAAACGCTCGCTATCGATTTAAAACATTCTTAACGTAATGCTCGTTAGAAATAACCGAAACCACTCGTACAATTCGCGATTTCAATAAATGGTAAAGAGATGAAAATTATTTTATTCGCTGAAGAAAATTTGAACCTAACGATATACGCAATTAGTCAAAGTTCCATACGCGAGATTCATTTTTTAAACGGATGATAGAAATGCGTGTAAATATGTTGGAAAAGAACGATTTTTGTCTTTTAATAATTATTAGCCATTGTAGATAAAGTTTACGAAGAGAGATATGCGAATATCTGGCTAGGAAGAAAATTAGGGACAACGATATTGAATACGTGAGGCAGTTCAGCTTGATAGTAAAGTCGAATATTCGTTCGTTATAAAATTCAAAGGATACCTTTTATATTACTTCAATCGGTACTTCTCTCTTGATTTATACCTCGCGCTGCATTAGCCAGTTTTATAGCGCACTGAAGTAAAATGCATAAGTACCATTATCAAGCCTATTGAACAGTTGTTAAGACGAGGAAAATCGTCAGTCCTACATTTTAATGAAACTAGAACGAAACTCTAACCAATTCCGATGAAATATAATGTATTACCTATTGGATTGGAAACAGACCTAATTAATTGTAAACCACAAAACGAAGTAGTTTATTAATTACATATCTACTAATTACTTCGGCAAATAAATTTTGAAATAATTTAGTAATTTTATTATTATTTATTATTTATTATTATTTATTATTATTATTATTATTAGTATTATTATTATTATTATTAAAATTTCTGGCCGTATTTTTAGTTATGCGGATGACACTGTGCTCTTGGTGAGTTCACGATTTCCTGATAAGCTTCAGCACTTGGCGCAGACAGATGTAGACATAATATCTCAGTGGCTCATCTTAAATAAGTTAGTATTAAATACAAAAAGAAAACGAAATATTCGATATACAGTTTTCAAGAGGATAATTTATGGAGTGATATTAATATTACTTTGAATGACGTTGTAATCGAAAGAGTAAGAGAAGTCAAGTATTTAGGTTTAATTTTGGATTGCAAATTAGTGTGGGATTCACATGCACGTTATATGACTGCAAAATTAAGGAAAATAAATTACCTTTTTCATTATTTAAAACAGTACTTTACTAGAAAACATCTCTGTCGATTGTACATAGTCCTGTATCAATCATGTTTAACTTACGGTATTATACACTGGGGTGGGGCTCCAAAGTATCATCTTGAGCCTATAGAAGTACTTCAAAATTCTGTGGTTCGTGCTATTGTTGCAGATAGTGAAAACAAGAAAAATACGTTTTTAAAGTTGAGCCAACTATATGAAGTAGCTATTTTGGATTTTGTTTTAAAACGTAATCAGTATTTTAATATATTTACACTTGGTGGTATTACAAGAAGTGCCGGGTTAGATAAAGCGCGTCTTCCTCGTTTTAACAAGTCCCATACGCGAGCGCAGTGTATGTACGCTGGAGCCGTTGCTTACAATTCTCTCCCAGAAAGTGTGAAATTATTGCTTAAGAATTATAAAAGGCGACGAAAGCGTTTGGTTCTTTATGTATGTAATAAGTAGTATAATAAAGAACAGTGAAAAATATTGATGTTTTGGCTTTAAATGAGGACATTTTGTGTAACTTTTCAGATGGGTGCTCTTGCAGGTTTTGATTCTGGTACTGGAAGGAATAGTATAATTGTATGATCATATGTATATAACTGTATATATGTATATGTATGTATGTATGAGCAGTGGCGGCTCGTGAATTTTTTCACATGTACTCGCTTAAATTCTGCAACCCCCTCACGAACATAAAAGAAATAAAAGTATTTACTCTAAACATTTTTTTCAATACAAAAATTTACACATAAATAAATTTGGACATTACAAAATTAATTACAAATAAATAATTTAAAAAATAATAAGTATGCTAACAATTAAGTAGGCAGGTTTTAATCTAAAAAATTATCGATAAATGAAATCCACTCTTCTACCATTTTTAACAAATTCGTTTATAACACGATCGTGAAATGTAACGTCGCGACGCAACTTGCTCAGGACATCCTTTTCAATGGAAAGGACAGTTAATTCGGAAAGTCTTTCTTCTCTCTGAGTGCATCGTGTATACGTATTTATTCTTTTTAAAGCTGAAAAAGAGCGCTCAGTCGTTGCAGTTGTAACTGGTATAGTGATAATCAGAGCACATAATCTTTTAACTTCTGGCAAAGCAACAGAAAGACCAGAAATTTCTAAATGTTTATACAGTTCGTGAACTGAATAATCGCGGAACTCCAGAGTGCTGTATACCACAATCAGTTCGGATTTTAACTTGGTCATGTCAAAATTCTTGCCATGAGGATGTCTCATTAATGCTTTGAATAAATTATCAGGAAACTTTCTTTCATATTGAATGAACATGTCTTTATCTAATAACGCTAAATATTCCAGTTTTTTAATCTCTGAAAATCTTTCCACAATTTGCATTGTAATATTGTCCATGATTTCATAAAAAAGTCGTCGGTATCCTACAGCCGGATCTTCGTCATTTGAAAAATTTCCAGTTCGTCGTCTTTTTACACCAATAGTGGAGATGCATTCATTCGAAGTTTGATCATAAATTATCTGAAATTCATCTCGTAGTTTGTTCAAAAAAGTTTTCAGTATCTGTACTTCTTTAGAAGCTAACTGAATATCGAATATTTTTTTCTGTAGGATATCAAAAAGTTTTGTGGCATGTGGAAATATCTTTTCAAAAATTTTTAGTACAAAATTGAATTCAAAATCTTGAAGATTATGGTGAAATCCTCGAGCGCATGCTCTAGTTTCGCTATCCCACACATCAGGCTCATCCATCATATTTTCGAACAATTTTACTAAGTCTTGTTTTACTGCGGAAACTACTTCAACCAACTTGCTATTAGAGTTCCATCTAACAGCAGATGTAGAAGGTAATCTTCGTTTTATTTGTTCATTTAAAAAATGACAACGTTTCGATGAATTTGAAAAAAACGCTGAGAATCCATTTAAAGTTTCAAAAAAAACTCTACATTCACGAATAGAATTGACGCTCTGTTTTAACACCAAATTTAGTTGATGTGCATAGCAATGTACAAATTGAGCTTGTTCATATTTACCCGTCATCAGTTTCTGCAATCCATTATGTTGTCCAGCCATCACAGCAGCTCCATCGTAAGTCTGCGCAATTAATTTCCATCCACATTCGTATTCACTTATAAACTTGGTGATATGATTATACAATGCAACAGCAGTACGAGCGTTGCTAACGTCTGAAAAATCTATAAATCTTTCAACAGCTTGATGTTCATCCGAAATATACCTTACCGTTGTAGATAGCTGAGATTTTTTAGAAATATCAACAGTTTCATCCAGCATAATAGATACGAAGGTAGACTTGTTAATTTCGGTTTTTATTTCATTTTTAACAACTGTACTAATGCACTGGATCAATTCGTTTTGAATAGTTTTTGACGTGCCGCTAAAAACAGTAGAGAATTTTAAATGATGCGCCAATTTTTCATCTCGTAATGCTAAAAGATTCAATAATTCGACGTAATTTCCTTTATTATTCGAATCCACTTTTTCATTGTGGCCCCTAAATGCTATTTCCTGTTGTGCCAAATAACACGTTACATCTATTAAACACTTGAGAATATACCGATTCTGCGTAACTTTTTCATTAAATTTAGTAATTTCTTCTTGATGAGTTTTATTAAAGCAAGATTCTATTGTATTCTTACCGAACGTAACTAGAGAAATCATAGCATTAACATGGGAAACCAACTTTTCATGTCTGATTCTTAAATTATTAAAGTTACTCATATCGACAACACCTTGATTCAGATTTCCAAATGCATCTTCTTCTTTTGTATTAAATAATAAACAAGGCCAACAATATAACTTCTCAGGGTTTAAACATCCGCATAACCAACTGTAATCTTTGTACCACTGCACTCGAAAATTCCGAAAATATTTCTTTTTACCATCATTTACTTTGGTTTTTAAACTTAAATGTGGTTCAGGCTTACCAGTTTTTATTATTGCAAGTTTCTCATGAAATGGTCGAGAACTAAATGGTTTTTCAAATAAAGGTTCCATAATTATGTCTTTTTTATATAGTTAATAATTTTAAAAAATCACAATCGTATTCGAATACCGCGAAATTTTTACAAACGGCACTACAAGACGACGAAAAATCAAACAAACCATGTACAGGCGCGCGTCTCTAAATCCAAACAATGTACGTCTATAGTGTATACTCGCTAAAGGAGAGCGATTATAACTCCTACAAAATAACTGAAATATGCTCCAAGTAGTTAGAAAGAGGGAGAACTATTACTGCCGATGTACATTCCGCTTCCTCTGGCTGGTGTATTGACAAGGTCATGCGTTATTATACGGTACTCGCGTTTCAAAACGAGTACAGGTTAATACATCGTATGATTTGATCGATCCTATAATCTACAGCACAAATTGAAGGCGTTTCAACCTAGCGAACTGCGTTCTGTTATAATCGCCAGCCAGTACGAGTACAGTGCATCATTTAAAATGTAAGGTAAACGTGTATACTGTATATGCGCCATTACTCTTAAAGATTATTATGTATCCGCACTGGTAAACTTTTTGCATTCGCAAATGTAATTTAGTTTCATTTTGAAGAAAAAGAAAACTATAATAAAATTTCATAAGCTGTATTCTTCCATTTCTCTACTGTACTCGGCGAGTACAGCGATTACACATACGAGCCGCCACTGTGTATGAGTATATGTGTGTGTATATTTCTTCTTTATAATTTGGTTCACCGAAATTTATTTTATTTTCCTTAGTTCAGTCATTCTATTATAATTTGGTTTGCTTATGTAAATACTCGGTGTATTTGGTATTAATTTTCATGTGAAACTGATTAATAAAGGAGACTGTGTATATTTTTTATTTTTTATTTTTTTATTTTTTATTTTTTATTTTTTATTTTTTTATGTTTCAATGTATGTTAGTATACATCGGTACTTAGTTAAAATGTAATGATAGTGATTTTATATAAGATAATGAACTTATAATTGTTTAAAATGTGTGAGTAGATGTAGACTGTTTATGGCTGGCAGCGTAGAATGGTATTTAACGATTAAGCTATTTTAATATATTCAAATTCTAAGTGTAACTCAGTGTTAGCGCATTCGTGCGTATAACTGAGACTATAAATATGATTAATATAATACTTTATTCCATTTAATTTACTATTACTAATTTGTTCATACATGATTTTGGAAATTTTGTAAAATATATTGATTGATTGATTGATTGATTGATTATTATTATTATTATTATGTCCAATTATAATATTAAGTAACGACGATAAGTGTTTATGCGTAGTTACAGAAATAACTCGACACTCTGTCCTAGGATATATGAATATAAACAATTTGAACGAAAATAATTTTAACCTAAAAAAAAAAAAAAGTGAATCTTTAGTAAAAAGTTTTCAAGTATCTGTCGAAGTAATGCAAACGAAATTCAGCGCTATTACATATCTTTAAAAATATGATAAATACGTAATTTAAACACGATTGTTTTATACACGTGTAAAAATATAAGCGCGAATATAGTAGCCGCATATTGTACAATTGCGTGCGTGTCCACTAAATCCGTATATATACTGAGGGGGACTGATGAAGAAGTCCGTTACAAATAGTGTTTTGGCGTCACTAGGATTTAGGAGTAAATGTCGAAGACAGAAAAATATACCGTATAATTCTGCATCATACGTAGAGCAAGAATCAGGCAGTCGTACGGGATAGCGTAAATCGTTAAGCGGAGAATGCACACGCTGTAATTCATAGAACGGTTAGGGACCTAGTGACGTCAGTAGTAACGTTGCGGGTAAATAGTTATTTATTAAACAGAAGAATGATAAAATTAAACTTAAAAATTATTAATAACCAGCGATAAATCGAAGCAATAGAAAAGGTGTAAACGATTTAAATTCCTTCTACGTTAATTCCTTCACGACTAATTTTTTCCCATTTTTTTGAACTGTATGACGTAGCGCGGTGTAATCGAAGAAAGTGAGAAAACCCTATTGGATGCATTAAATGCTATAACACGACGATAAATAAGAAGACAAGATCGGTAAACGAGTTGCGGTAAAATGGAAAATAATAAAGTAAATATAAAATTATAAAATGAAAAAATAGCGTAAAAAAATATCTCGGTTCAATAACGACGGAAGATGGGTGAAGTGTGAAGCGAGAAATAAAGTCCGGAATATTTATGAAAAAGAAATCATTGTTAACATTTCGCGAAATCTAAATTAGTAAAAGTTTACTTTGAATGATTTGGAAACTTCGAAAAGGAACAAAGCTGCTTAACGAAGCATATAAGCGGAAGAAGGTGCAGTCGTATTATAAGATTTAAACGACAATATAAGTAAATGGAAAAATATCGCGGGGAAGTCCCAGGCGAAAATACATCACCCAAATAATGCGAATACGTGTACTATCTAAAAGAATCTTGAAAGTAAAGCGCTCTACATATTGTTGATCACCGATCGAATCGTCGAGGAATGAAAAATAAAAGTATATTAAATATTAAATGATATTTAAGTTTTACGCGCGAACTGTTGCGAGATCTGATAACGTTAATAAATATCGAAACTTATATATCAGTGTGTTCATTGATTTTTCGCGCGCATATATACCGTGTATAATATGAGCCTCTGCATTACGAGCACTTTTACGTACCGTGTGTAAGATCGAGGATGTATATAAGTCGGTTACGTATAAAAGCGGAAAAGCGCGGAAAAGCGCGGAAAAGCGGTAGCTTAATATTTTCGAAATCTATTTAACTTTCCCTACGGTGAACTATCGGTACGGTTGCGGAATATTAAAATACTTCCCTTCGTCCTAATAACGGGAAATGTCGGTACCGTACTGAAGAAATAATTCGTGCAATTGCACGTTGTATTTATACGTGTATGTTTATACGTGTATGTTTATACGTGTATGTTTAAAAGCGATGTTACTTTTCTTAAAAGTTAGTCGCAGGATGTTTGAAAATCGACAAAACTCCCGAATAAAATGACGACGGAGAAAAGTCCAACACGTAGCCGCTTTTTACTTGGCTCAGATATAATATATATATATATGATAAAAAGGTACGATTTAAAATCGAAGTTATACCTGTTCTCTTGGTGAACATCAAAAATAAGCTCCGGCGTAACACGTGTATCGTGTACGTACTAAAAGCGCACCAGCGATGAAATTAATACGAATAAACGTGTATAATTAAAACACGCGCCCGAATCTCGTGACGATATGGCTCTTTATTTTTTCATTTTTTCGCGAGCATTAAAAACATTACTGCGGAAATTACGAATAGTAAATTTGTAAATTCGTCCTAGTCCGCGTTCAAATTAGCTACTACGGATATCGTTGCCTTGTTCGTTTTATATTTCGAAAGTATTCTCAGAGAGCAAAATGTAGAAGTGAGAATACCGGATGTGAAAGTCGTTTAACTATTATTTGTATACTACGATAATAAACTTAAATATTGCGTCGATCCGGGTATCGAGTTTATAAAACCGATATAAATAGAGTTGGATTTGAATTTTGAGCAATAGGGAACCGACCATAATGTTCGCTAATGTTCCGATAATAGTAAGAAAATGAATGTATTTAGGCGATTTGTTTAAATGTTCGAATGAATAATTTCCAATAACGACATCGAAACTTAACTGCTACGACTGTATTATCTAGCCGAATGATAAGATCGAATATTCTAAATATAATTAGACGGAAACGAGGATTAAATAATGAACATTTCAGCGCTATATAAGACAACTTTTAGAATTTAGGAAAAATATGATTGCTAGAAGAATTATACTTAAAAAAAATATATATTAAAAAGACTAACGTGAAAAGAACAAAAATCAAGAGCATTGCAGGCAGGAAGATGTCAAGGATTGTTGAGACTATGAAATGGCGTATTTTATATCGGGCGCCATATTCCACGGAGTGTATTTTTGAAAATGATTTCCTTTTAGTAATAATTACTCGAAGATATTATCAACATTATGAGCTTTGATGTTAGTTGTACACCACCGTTATTTCAATGTTTTCTTTCTTTTTTGTCCCAGTTCATTGTTTCAGGTTTTGTATATTAGGGATTTCAAAATAACGTTAAATGACGACGTGGTAAGTTTAATTCGGCATAAACGTTCTCTAATAAAATTATCATATATAGACAGTAGCCGCGCATTGAAGAAAGCGATTTAAATTAACATAAGACTGTTTATTACAAAAGTTCGTTCAATGTTTGCAATAACAACATTTTGAATATACAATGGTTGTCAGTCGTCATCATTATTACGCATGATTATTTATATATTTATAAATCGTATATTTGAAAAAGAAAACGTACGAATAAACTGAAGAACTGTATGTAAACCACGAATGAATGTAATACACAGATCTTTTACAACAAAGTATCCAATACGTATATTGCCTTTATTTAAGGGCTAATGGTCAGGATGATAATATATATATATATATATATATATATAGTTCCAACCATCATAAATATGTTTAGATGAAATAGGGCGAACCATATTAAACATTAGTATATGTTTGTTAGAATGTTAAAAAAGTAACAAAAAACGGATTAACGTCTGAGTAAGCTCGAATCCAACTCTGAATAAAGATTATTTTTCTTTGTTCATATTTATTCTTATCTCGCGTTGATCTGGTTTGTTGTCATTTGTGTCTGGCCTTTCTTTTTTCACTTAACAGTCTTCTTTTTATTTCTCATAAAGCATCTTTTAATTTGTGCGGTGGTTCCATGTTGCATGTTCGATATCGTATATTCTCCACTTCGAAAAGCTGGTTTATCGGTATCGGGATATTTATAACATTTTCTTCTAAATATTATCTGAAATATTCCCAATCTGTACAATTATGAACTAATGTTGGATTCATTTCCTTTTCAATTACATCATATTTACTGCTAGTAGTATAGATGAGTGGTCAGAATTCAGAACCAAAATATTCATCTATCTCGATATAATTATGTGAAATGTTTAATTCTAGTTTTCTAGTGACAAAGTCGGTGTTCCTGTTAATATTGCCCTACGATTATATTCCTTAATTACAATTAACAGTTCGTTACACCTTTATAGTCTAGAGGAGTAAGTATGCTTGGCATTGAAGTCGCCATCTACTATAAATCTATTACCTGAATAATTTAAAAATTGATTTTATCCGTTTTTCTCTATTCAATACTTTTGTGGACAAAATATTTCACGAACTTGTACAATTATTACGCTGATAGAAATTGATGTTGCCTGTATGCGGGGAATTTTCTATTTTTCTAGCTCATAATGCTCTATTTGTTCTCTAACTACAAACCGGCACATCCGCCACTCGCTTTGTTCTCTGGATGAGTAATATGATATATACGTTATAAAACTTTATAAATGATTGATCTGTAGAAGGAGTCGCTGAAATCAAGCCAATATCAATTTTCTCTGTTTCCATAATTGCTTGTAGAGTCCTTGCTGATGATTCAATAAACCGTTAGAATTCCGTGATAATATTCTCAATGAATTTTTCATTTGCATTAATTATTTTGTACAGCTCTATCATTGCTCGCTATATTGAATTTTTTTCTACCTATCATCGAACAGTATGATATTTTATTGTTTTCGAAATTTATTTAGTAATATACCTTTGAGGATTTTTTTTTATTTCATCATTACTCAAATTATTATTTTCTATTGTTAAAGTTGGGAACTTACCCTATATATTTGGTAGAGAATTTTCTTCTTTCTTCCAAGCAATTTCTTCCGATTGAGTCTCGAGTTTCGTATTCTTATTTTGTAGTTTTGTAATTCCTATGCATCCTCTATAGTAGCTGGATGTTCACAACCGCAGTGCAGACGTTTTAGTATTATCTACTTTAATACAGTAGTCCCTTTGTGTAATTACCTGCGCATTTTACACATCTTCGCTCCTGTCTACAGTACTTCTGTGTATGATGATATAGATTAGTTATTCGAATTAGCTTTATTCTAATATTCGTTTCTAAAATTTTATCAATTTTACATAAATCATCGATATTTTCGAAGTGGAATTTCGGTTTTCCGCTTATGTTTAAAACATTTAATACTTTGTGAGCTCTTTGTTTAAAATCTTCGAATATTTTATTAACATCCTTTTTGTATAATGTTAACAATAATAATGGCGGAAATCTCCTCTACGATGACAATAATAATAATAATATTTACGTCCTTTATTACAACTTCTATTATTACTATTAAAAGGTTATTATGATTTATTGAAATTATCGCTATTATCATTTAGCATATTTATTTGTTGCGATTTTTATTGGTATGCATTACCACCGTAATTACGATTACTCTGGTTGACGGTTCTATTAACATCGTACCGACTATGATTATTAACATGTTTACGTTTAATTCTATTTAGAATTTTGTCTTCCTTTCGTGAAGCGACCTAATTATTTTCACTTTTGTAAGATACCGACAATTATTTGAGTTGTAAAACATGGTTCAGCTGCTTGTTGATGTGTTCAAAAAATATCTCCTCAATGTATATATATATATATATATATATATATATATATATAAATTTCGATTTTATAAAGCGTAGAATTCTAGTAGTTTAATTCGTATAATTAGCGATGGTTAACTAGAAAGAACGGCTGGTTATATAAGCGTAAAAGCTAACCGAAGAACCTTTCTAGCTAAGTAAGCAGTCGAGATGCGACGAGAAGAAAGCATTTGTCGCTGTTGAAAAGCCTATTTCGGGCTCTTTTAACTCAGTTTTACTTCTCGTATGCATACGTATACATATATATATGTGTATATATGTGACCACGAATACACATACATGAAGTAATCCTTAGGATTAATCTCCTTCCACCACGTCGGTCTATATCGGTGGTCGGGTGTAGACGTAAACCACGGAGGTATTACAACAATGAGGTTGACTAGCTTGAAAAACGATTTGTCGTCAACTTTAAATCTTACACCAGACCATCGCGTTGTGTTCCTGCCGGTATGAAAGCTTAACTTGGATTCCTGCTCCATCTCTCATTTTCGCGCAACTTTCATCGTAGCAATTCTTTCCAGCTATTTTTCTAACACGTCGTTTCGAAGTTAACTTCATCCTTGTAGCGTAAGAGAAAAGCTTGGATTCGATCCCAACAGTGATAGAAATAGATAAAAAAACAAAATACAGTTATCCAAAAATGTGTAACTTCCTTTATATATATATATAAACATACACACATATATATATATATATATATATATATATATAATATATATAGATTTTTCTTCGTCACCCATAATAATAATAAAATCCGGGGATTTCGGCGGAGGCAATAATTTATCAGACTTACTGAACTATGTAGTCAGGTAGAAATTTTTGAAGCTGTTTACGATAGTGGAACAAAATTCGTACGAAAAATAGTAATGCTTCGTAATATTTAATTACGGCGTACTCGGTTAGTTTGGAAATGATTCTTCATTTACGAACAACATTCCTTATGTATGCCAGGTCATTAAGCAATATGCCCTGGGTTATGCTGTGAGGATGGAAAACTAGCACGTTATCGTTGATCACCATCGCTACTATTATGTGTAATCGAGGTTTAAACCTTGAAATTACGAGTTAATTTTTCGAAATTTATTTTATTAAAATTTTCATTCAAGAGGTATTATATTAATAAGGAAAGTTAACTTTGCGACTGGTAAGAAGTAGTCTTTAAAAAAAAATTACAATTAAATGTTTATATCTTTAACGTTTTTTAATTGTATTTATATTAATTAATATAATGACATAGGAGATGGAATTTATGAATAAGTTTTTCAATAATGTATCCTACGACTATTAAAGGTATTTAAAAATGAGCGACATGAATCCTGATACACACAATCTGTGTATCTCCACAAACTTGTCGATAAATTCTTGTGATTATATATATATATACACACACACATATGTGTATGTATATCTATACCAATCTACAAAACTGTAGTGTCTGTGATTTGCGAATATTTTCATTATAATCACTGCATTGGACTATTTTTATCACACATAAAAAGATTTTTTTTTTTAAATTCGTCCGTCTTTCTGTCTGTTCCGATTTAACTCGGAAACTATTAAAGCGACAATGATTCGTGTAGCCTATAGCCTATATCATCGGATTCGTTCTAAGCTTTGTTTCACATCGATATCACAAATAGGACAGAAATTACAATAATTTAAAGTTCTAAAATATCGCTGTCTCTTTCTTTTAAAAGTTTTACATATTAGTAATAGTATATGTATATTATTATTCTAACTCACTCGTTACCAAGTAAGAGTGCCTTTTCTAATGATATCCGTTTCCGTTAAATAATTCAATGTCTGAATTTTATGTGTGATATTTATATTTAACATTATTGTGCACATTCGTACTGATCTAGGCTCCCTCTTCCTCCTTTTGCGCGACTTCTAGCGGTGTGAACACCTGCTAATCTTGCTGTGTCTTATTTTTCTTTAGATGAATATCGTTCTTTTTGATGGAATTTGATAACACATTTTTAAATCTTAATTTTAGTCTTCCACAATATCGTTCACCAGTGTGTAATATACGATATAATAACCGCTTCGGTATGCGATTGTTATCCATTCTGATAACACGGCCAACTCACCTTAGCCGACCTTAAATATTGTTCTATTACAATTTGTCATTTTCAAAATTCTTTTTATTCGAGATCTTTTCTTTCCATGTTATTCTTAAGATTTTTCTGAGCAATCTCATCTGATAAATTTCAAGTTTTTTAATTTGATTGCTTCTGATTGGCCATGTCTCACAACTATACAACAAAGTTGGTAATACCGCCGCTCTAGAAACATTTCGTATTAATATATAAATTTTTATTCCTAAATACACGTTGTGCCAGCTTGTTGTAGGCAATCATATTATTCTATATTTGATCTCCTCATCTAATTCATTATTATCGATAATTATACTTCCAAGGTATTTGAAGCTTTTGACAATTTTTAATTTCGACTCGTTTATATGAAAATTTTTTTCTGTGCCATTCAACATCATTATTTCTGTTTTATTTGTGTTTTTACTTAATTCATAATCCCGATATGTATCATGCAGACAGTTTAGTGCGCGCTGTAATTCTGCAGAAGTTTCACCCAGTATAGCATAATCATCAGCATATTGTAAATTTTGCAGTACAAATATTTCCGCCCTGCTGCTCCTGTTGAATTTTTGTAGGTTATATAATCCCCCAATCAAAACGATATATTATTTTTATATCTATTTGTTCAATTTTTCGTTTGTATGTTAAGAAAATCATTCCCAATAATGATTAAACAAAGACGGTGCAAGCACACACACTCGTCTTACACCGGTCGTTACTAGAAAAGTTCGGTATCACAAATTACCCAGCTTTCCGTACATGCAGCTGTTTTATAATTGAAACAAATTTTTGATGGGCAACCAGCTATTTCCTAGCATCGCCACAGCGTATTTCTATTAACCGTATCGAAAACTTTTCTGACATAATACTGAGCTCTATTTTGCTCTCTAGCCTTTTCCACAACTTGTCGTATGGTATATACCATATCTATTGTGCTGCGTTTAAATCCACACTCTTCCTCCGGAAGATAAGTATAGGATTTTATTGGCCGTGCAAAGAAGTGATATACCACAATAATTTGAACAATCCTTTTTGTCTCCTCTATTTTTATAAATGGAAAAATCAGCCGCATCTATAAAGTATTCGGGTACAGTTAAACTTTCCCATATCTCCCGAAGCAGTTTAATCAAGTATGCCATGAGCACATTTTTACCAACTTTATATATTTCGCTTGTTATGTTATCTAACCCAGCGGCTTTATTTGTTTTCAGCCTTTTAATCGCATGTACAATTTCTTCCGCAGTAGGTGGGATGTCCAGATCATAGTTGACATCTTGTACAGGTAAGTTTACTATTTTTCCATTTATCGAGGATTAAATAATGTTTCAAAGTATTCTTTCCATATAATTTTTACTTTATTCCTATCTCTTATTATGGCTGCAGTCCGTGATAGCAATTTTATGTCTAGTATTTGGGTCATAGATTAACTTAACTGCTGTGTAAAAAACTCGATTATATTTTTGTTAATCATTTCTGAAGAATTTCATCAGAAAAGGAAGTGATCGAATACACAGAATCAACCGAATGAAAGTTGACTTACACGAAAGAAATATATAATAAACAATATCTATCGATAAACGTAAATTCGTTGCACTACATGACAGTGATTAAACGTTGGGGGTGTTATATGCCTCAGAGAGTCTAGTAATGACTAGAAAATGACTAAATGAACAACTTGAAAAAGCAGAAAGAAAAATATTAAGAAGAATATTAGAACTGGTGAAACAAGTAGAAACGTGTATAGAAAACACAGCAACTAGGAATTACATCAACGTGTAGAAAAGATCACACCACTACGGTCGGAAACAGAAAAGTTAGTTTTTATTGCAACGAAGCCATCGCAAGGAGATAATTTGATTATACGAGAAACTCAAAATTAATGACACATGGTACAACACGGAGGTTAAAAACGATACGGAAGGAATTAAAACCAGAAGATATAGCGAATATCATTAAAAAGAAGATACTGCATGATTGTAAACGGTTCGCAGAGAAACACAAGGCAAACACTGGCATACTAGAGAAAAGAAAAAAATTACACAGTGAGAGGACAATATCTGTTTGGAAGAAACGAACTGGACCAGTTGACAAGGTAGTCAATTACTGATTAATACGATATAATAAATAAATATATAGCGTATATGGGATGGATATAAACATACCCGAAACGAAAGTCATGGTCATAAGTAATCAGCAGCAGCAGCAAAATAAAGATTATGTCGAACAATGTAAATGTAGAACAAGTAAGATCTTTCAAATATTTGGATCAGACAATAAAATATAACCTCGATTGTATACCAGAAATTCGTGAAAAAATAGCGATAGGCAAAGCAGCATTTAAAGAAAAATATTCGTTGCTCTAGCACAGCGCTCATTACTTCTGGAATTACGTAAAAAACTTCTGCGTTGTCCAGCCAATAACGCTGTATGGATCATAAACTTGGATACTCAAGAAAGTAGATTACAGCCGGATTGCAGCATTTGAAATGTGGTGTTGGCGAAAACTACAACGAATTAGCTGGACTGAAAAATTTACGAATAAAAAGATGCTAGAACGAATAGGAGAGGGTCTTCGTTGGTTAGGACATGTAATGTGTTCCGAACACATAGTATTCTCAATATTGCTATTGAGGGGAAAATATCGGGAAAAAGACCACGTGGACGTCCTAAAAAACCATTTATCGATACGGTGCTTTAGCAGACTGGTTTTACGAAATATGCAGATTTGAAGAAGGCAGTCAGTGATCGCATTTTATGAAGGAATATTGTGTTGGAGGGAATCAGCCAATCGGATGTAACATAATAATAATAATAATAATAATAGTATATATATTATTATTTGTAAATTTCCCCCTTATATTATATTATCAATATGAATTTATTCATTATACCTGAGATCTCCGCAGCAAGCGTATCGATGATAACATTAACACTGAAGTGACACTAATATGTGAACACGTGTGTATATTTAAATTTTCAATCTGTATATATATTATATATATACAGATTGAAAATTTTCCCGTTTTTAATATGATAAAATTTTCTTCTGAAATCTCCGATATTATCTGTTCGTATATTTAATAATGTATGCATGCATAGCAGTTGCAGCGTTGGTGTTAGTTTAGTTCGCTATTATTAATGTTTTAGTCCTAGTAGCCGTACTAGCAATAACAGCAGCATTAATAATATATGGTGCGCACGTGTTAAAAGTAAAACCTTATATAATAACAGAACAAACAAACAAAAATAAAAAAAAATAAAATAAAAAAAATAAAACAAAATCACAGCTAGATTGGGGTATACCGGTGTCGGTTATAAATTTCTGACGGAATATTATTTATGGAGGCCGGTTGCTGTTGGTCCACGGTAGCTTTTCTCGGTAAACGATATTTCCTCACCTAAACGAATGCGCGACTATTGTTTGCGAATTTCGCACGAAACCTGCTTCGAAAAATGAAGCACTATCGCCATTCTGGCATGCGGTAAATTCTCCAACTGCACCATCGTGCGAGTAAACGATTGAGCAGGAAAAAATGTATCAGTCGATTACGGAAGTTGGTGTACGATATAGTTTCATTAAACACGAAGAGTAAATTTTATATAGGTGTACACTGCGATTGGAGTAGATATTTCCTATAAATATATATACACGCATATAGAGGAACTCATGTTGAGAGTCAGGTGGAAACACACGTAAAGAGACGAAACAATATCTTTAGCAGCTCCTTTAATTTAAGTGGGTTTTTTTATACCCTCTTTCGGCGTCGGAGATCCCCGTTTACCGATGAGATAATATCGTATAAAGTTCCGACGGTCGGTTCGGATCTTTTCTAGTCGAATCTCGTTGGGAATTATCGCACGTATACACAAATTTTTCTCGTCCCGACACATATATGTATCTACTCGGACGCATCGTCCTAATCGAAATAACAAAAGAAACTAACACGGTACGCTGCTTTATTGTGTAATTCGCGTCACTACCGCACTCTACCGGGAAAAATAGGTAAAATAGCGAACCCTGTAACTTAATATAGGTCGTTGTTATTCTAGGATTTTCTTTCCTTCTTTATTTAATCAACCGGCGCTTAAAATATAATTAAATCCGTCCCAACGGGTCGTCGCTGTTTGAGGTCTAACAGCCCCTTAATTCATTTCAGGGTTATTTTCAATATATATATATATATATCTTTGTATATGTATGTACGAAATATCTTTTTCATTATACCTAACCTATCTGTTTTTACCGTATCTTCAAAATTATCGATAGATATTATTATCTACTAAAACCACTATTATCATCATGTCCACTAGACCATTATTCATATATATATATATATATATATATATATATATATATATTATATATATATATTATATAGTTATACTACTATTCAACAAACGTGTTTTCTGGTTTTAATCATCTTCTATTCTGTTATTAGAAGGAGTTGGAATTATGATGTAAATTTTTTAGTGAATTTAATTTAAACGCGTGAAAATTTTGCATTGAATTAAATTTTAACCGAGTATAATATATACGTGGAGCCTGTATGAAAGGATTATTAAGAACTGATTTTCAAATTTTGTTTACGTCGCATTTTTGAGTTTTCAACTCGTTTCGCAAAATTTGTTATACAAAATCAAAGTTTAAATAAATAATTCATTGGTTGTATTTCGTGTAAAATAATTTATTAAGAAATATATGACAAATGTGAACCAGTAACGTATGAAAACATAATGTCCTCTATCGAGGTTGTACCCAGATCAAGTGCTAATTAGATATTCTTAAATTTAGTTATTTATGACGACTTTGTTGGACGGTTAGACGTATGTAGTTATGTATATTCGAAATTTCGACGAAACGGATTAATTACTAGCTGAAGGTTAGAATCGTGCGAAGAAAAGATAATTTAAGAATGAAACGTAGCATAGTGTAAGTCGAGCATGCTAATAAGATGGTCGCCAATGTGATGTTTATGAATTAAAAAGTGGATAAAAGTCAGGCGGTTTGATACGCTACAGTCGGAATTTGCGCGTTAATGTAATATCGATATGTGTCGAGATTGTAGACGATCCAGGGTAGAATAGTTTAGTATGATAAATTTCGTTGCGAATACTAATGTTTTAATAGAAGACTTAACCAAATGGAACAATAGTATCGTCAACTATATACCTACATAGATAGAAAACATTTTATTAATAAGAAACTGTTTGGAAGTAGGAGAAAGTGTTTTTACGGAGTTCGCAGTTAGCAGCTCATACTAGGCTTCTTTGATTAACAAACAAAAATCTAAATTTGTGAATTTGAGCTACGAGAAGTAATTAATTGTTAACGGGTGTTAAATAACGTTGCGGGATATGAAGATTAATTATTTTTCCCATTGATCGTTTTGTTGAAGAAGGTTGTGTGTTGTGTTTGTTCTGTGGTTCATTTTTTATTTGATTCGTCAAACGTATTATTAAATAACTTGTACAAGCTAATAATGCTTTAGCTGTATGGATCCACATTATTAAAAATGCATAAGCTAACAGAGGAAAATAGTCAGAACGACGAAAATAGCGAATTGAAATACATAGTCGAGGCGTAATAGGTTAAATATTAGTAACGTGCCTATCTCATCAAAAAATGGAAATGTGGCAATAGTCGGAAAATCGCTCACATATATCGACGTGTGTCATAAACTGTGAAGAAGTAAACAGTTTATAAATGCAGTCGGTGTAGACATCTTCGTTCGGAGAGTAACATTCCAAGCGATAATCTGAATTTTTTTTTTCTTTTTGCTTCAAATACCGATATGATGTTCATCATCAGCTAGATAGTGTGAAGAAGATGAGGGACTTGAAAATCGGAGATCTGCGCAGTAATAGACTCGCGAAGTAGCTAATTAAGGAACAGTTTATATACGAGTTCATGTTCCTTGTGCATTTAATAACTTTTCTGCTATTATTATTTTTCTAACAATTCCGATTGCTCGCGGATTATTACGAAACTATCATTCGTAATACTTTGTTTCGATGCGTCTGGATTCTTTCTAGATTGCTGTTCGAAGCACATACATATATAACTCAATAGCAATAAAGCCGTACTAGCTTCAATATCATCTTATGTAAACTTATTTTTTATGTTTCATTTCGATTGAGGTCGGAGTAACCATGGTTTCTCGTTTTAATATGCAGTTACATTTTTTCGGCTTTAATGTAGCCATATTAACGAATGATCGAGATATACACCGAGGTATATTTAACGACGTTGGTAGAAATTAACCGATTGTTTTCACTTTTTCATTTATTTTTCATTTATCTACAACGTTATCTCATCAATAGCAGTCTGTAAGTATCGATTCGCTGTTTTACGGCATATGCGAGAGGCCATTACCGCACACTTGTGCACAAATGTTACGATAGAAGCTTCATTAGTCTTTGGGATATCTTCTGTAAATTATAATATCGATCCCAGGAATCGGCCATATGGAATGACTGCCCGTATTATAGATGATCGGAAGTATCGATCTTCCGAATAACGATGTTATAGCACCGGCCCGGAAGTATTAGGTTGTATTTGTATATAGCGGACCCAAATAATTTTATCGAAGACTATTTTGACGTCGAGAAAGACGGCTGAACAAATATTTCAACTTCCTACATTTCATACGCAGCAAATTTACTCGTTGTGATTTTTTAATTTATCTAAGTTATATTACGTCTATTACGTATATATTATTATTATGATTATCTTAAATTAACGTGCCCTGTACAGCAGCTAAGGCTAGAGGCACGGAAGAAGTAGAGGAATTAGATTAAGGAATAAAGTCCTGATTTATGGAGAAACAAAATTAAATTAGAGAGAGAGAGGAGCTTTCATCTTTGAAAAGCAGATGGAGTGTAGAAGAAAGGTTAAGCGATAATCTGTGAGGATGGTATAAACGACAGTCAATGAGGATATAATTCCGCACACGGCACATTCTGCAGCAGAGGTCCTGTTTGATGAGGTATACGTGAGTGAGCCGAGTATGTCCATATCTTCTCTGCGATTTGGAAGAGATGTTTTCCAAGGCTGAGTTGAGCTCTTGATCTGACGGAGCTTATTCGATTGAAGGGTTAGTTGCCACTTTTTCTGCCACAGCTTTTGAAGTCCATTTTTTATTTGTTCCTGCAGGTCGGATGCTGGAACTGGGATGTTGAGAACAGGTAAAGATGAAGCAGCATTTCTTGACGCATGATCGGCAAATTCATTCTCATGAATCCCAGAGTGAGCTGGGATCCACATGAAGACAACGCTTCGATTTGGTTCCGCCATCACCAACATTAATACTTCTTTAGCTACTGGGTGCTGATCGTGGCCGAAAACATCGTGGATTGACGGCTGGAAATGAGTCGAAACATGCAATCGATGACTGCTGAGCAGGATAGCTCATTATGGACTTCACAGGGAGAACAATTGCGTATAGTTCAGCGGAAGTAATGGAAAATGTCTCAGGAAGCGAATGACAGATGATGACTGCTCCATCCTTGACAACTGAACAACCGACGGACCTATAGTGATGCATCCGTATAAAATACTGATGATCCGGAGGTCCGAGTCCTAACTTCTTGTTTTATTTCTTCAATAGATCGACCTTTTCTCCTGATCGAATGATCTAGTCAGATCGGATTATCTTTCCACGGTGGAAGAGCTGCAATTGAATAATCGTTAATTGCGGACTCGAAATATTTATTTCGGATAAGATATTGTTGAAAAACGCCGGAACTGATTCAGATAGCGTCAAGGAAGATGAAGCAGTCGACGGAAACAACTTATGAAGAGAGAATCCAGAGGTATGAGATTGAACTGCCAAATTGGCTAGAACATAATATATTATTATCATTTTGACTATTATTATTATATAATTAAATATTTTTATTACTCGCGCTCTTCGTCATCTACCTAAAGTACACAAGACTAAAGAGAAGGTTACTATTAAAACTTTTTGGTGAGCTTCCTTAATACCGCAATTAAATGATTAAGTTTTACGCATTTGAAGAAATTTATCACCCTGATTACGACAATTCTCAAATTCTAGGAGTAATTCGTCGTTTGTGTTTTGTTTTTTTGGAATTTCCCGAAACGTGTATTTAAGCACACGTCTAAAATTATTTATTTCGTTAAAGCGGCTAATCGAAATTCCCGAGACGTCTGCTGAGAATACCTTGGACGAAAAAAGTAATAAATGCGGAAGTGTTGGAAAGAGCAGCAGTTAGCAAAGAACTGTAGAATATCGTACAAAAAAGAAAGATATTTCGGTCAAATAATTCTTAGAGAAGAGTACCGGATATTATAAACTACACCACAAGTTAGAATAGAAGGATAACGATCAAGAGGTTCGGATGGATAACGGACATAAATAATTGGACGGCAATAAAGGGAATTGGAGAATTGACGGAAGCGGCGAGAAATACGTAGGAAGAAGAAGTTATTACAAGTAGGCGTCTTATTATCGAATATCGAAGAAAATAAAAAGTTGTACGTTGGAATTCGTTAATAAACGAAGATTAACAAATTATTCGTATAGGACGAAGTGTTATCACGTGCATCGGTGAAGTCTTAAGTGAACGGGTAGTAAGTAATTAATAATAACGGAATTTACTGTCGTATTACGATCAGTTCGCGTCGGTTATCCGGAAAGTACGAGACGACTAGGGTAATATTGTTTTATATATATGAATATCGTATGTATACTATAATGCTTGGACGATAATAAGGAACAAACCGCAGGGTTACAAGAGGAAGTGGAAGATAGTTACGCGCGAAATAGCGAACTTATGGATATCTAGGGAAACGTTAGCAGGCTTTTCTACTTTTATTTCTCGATGTCTCTCTCGCTCTGATGACGTGTTTAGTATGAGTCCTTTGACCGTCTAAGGAAAGTTGAAAATAAATTTCGTACCGCAACGGACGGAAAATACGTAAACACAATATGTTCGTGAATGTATATAATGCATATTATTATATACACGCATGCGTCTGTATATGTAATGGAAGTGGCCGATAAAACTAATGCCAAAGTACCGGGAGTAACAAAACATTTTCCGGACAAGCTTGGCTATTACACACGCATACACGGCATGTAACAATTTTGTACTCGTACACTCTTATTTATAGCGAAGTTAACTTAGTAGCCAAACTAAATGTAACACGACAATCGTTGTTGCTGCCAACTCGAGTTGTTCCTACTTCGTAACATAATGCGACCTTTAAACTGGACGCGTTATATAATTTGTCTCGTTCATACGAGAAGATACGTTTCCATCGGCGAAAATATATATATATATATATATATATATATATATATATTATAAATATTTTTGCATATCTTATTCCTAGCCTGCTTCAATAGATAATTTCGGTTGGAGATAATTGCTTGAATACATTCAGCTATCCAATGATAGGCAGAATTATGGTTTCATGCTGAATCATATGTTTGTCTTCTTTAGATCAGCCAGATCAAATAGTTTTGTCCTCTTTAGTCCCCTAATCTCTAATGAATTATCCAGGAGATTTAGTGTTAATAGTATGTCTGTACAGCGTATCAATATTTATTGCTGTTTCTTTAATGACGTCTTCTACATATCGAATTTTTGTATCTTGGTGAAGGGTATCATTGTTCGCGAACCAAGGTGCGTTTGTTATTGTTCTCAAAATTTTGTTTTGAAATCTCTGTATTATGCGGATATTGCTTTTAATACTGCAGCCCCCATAGTTGGCATCCGTAGATCCAAACGGGTGCGAGAATTTGTTTATATATTAATTATTTATTTTCAAGCGACAGCTTTGACTGCTTGTCTTTTAGCCGGTAAACTTTATTTAACTTTAGGTTTAGCTCCGCTCGTTTGCTTTGAATATGCTTGCGCCATGTTAATCTTCTATCTAAGTGTACACTTAAATACCTTACCTCCTCCTTAGTAGGGACTTTTTTGTTATTTATATATGTATGCTTACAGGTGTTATGAATTTATCTGCGAAAGTAACACGAGTACGCTTTGTTTGATTAATTTTAATCCTACATTTTTGGCACCAGCTTTTAATCTGGTCTACCGCCGTTTGCAAGTTACGATTTGCAGTATGAGAAAAATGATTTGAGCACAATATTGCCGTATCGTCTGCAAAAATTGTCACAGAGCAGTTATCTGTTACTGGTAAGTCAGCTGTATAAATAAAGTACAAAATCGGTCCTAATACACTTCCCTGAGAAACCGCAACAGTGATAGTGTATATTTCTAAATTTGTATCTCCATATTTTACCTGGAAATGTCTTTCGTCAAAATAGGAGACGCGAAAAGTTTGTAGTAATGATACGGGAAATTAATTTTAATTTTATGAAGCAATCCCGTGTGCCAGACTCTGTAAACAAAATTTTTTCTTAACGTACCCGTTCGAACTGATACGACGTAACAACCGATAAATCGGAGTAGGATAGAAAATGTTAGGACGATAAGTGTCCGCCAATCCAGTCAGATTGGTTTTAGAAAAAAATAAATTTGAAGACGACTTCAAGGGGATAATTCAAAAATTTTAAAATTACTTAATCAAATTGCAGTAAAAAATCTGTCACCGATATATCGCTGAAAATTAAGTAATTACGAATAAAATAATCATATTGATAGATACAAAACGAATATATGTTACAAAGTAACGAAATTAATAATGCACTTCGAAGGCAGTTCTTATATACTAGTTTAAAAATATACTTCGGTTGCTCGTTTAATTAAAATAAAAATACAGGAAAACCCACCAACAAAGCACACTGATCATAAAGCTACACCTACATATATAAATTTACGTCAAGGACCATTGGCATGCACTTAGACAAGCGTCTGACGTGGGAAGTGCATGCCAGAATGAAAAGCAAGTAGATAAAAAAAAAAAAACGCAACACCTTTACTGGCTTATCGGAAGAAACTCACAGCTGGACGTGACACACAAATGTCTCTACTGTATTGGCAGATTATAAAACGGACCTATGGCCTGCAGTTACGGGGCTGCGCCAGTAGGTTTAACAGAGCAAAGATCCAGGCCAGACAAAATGTAATACTAAAAGCAATAGTTAATGCGCGTACCGCTATTCTAGAAATGACAATGCGCATCGAGATCTACGAATTCCATTCGTGAACGAAGTGATTCGAAGATACGCAACTGCTCATAAAAAGAGGTTGGAGCGACATATCAACGTGGAAGCAATGCAGTTGCTCGATACTGGACATGACGTCAGACATCTTAAGTGGCCCCACCCAACGGATCTAATTGTATAATTGTATAAAACCAATATAAAACCAATTATACCTTAAATGATTATGTTAAAGTTATGGTCGATGGGCCATTGACTTTAAACACATAGGCTTTACTAATAAAATTAGGTTTTGTTAGATTAAGGTACAGTTTGTAAAAATTTATGTTTATTTAACTTAGTAGGTTAATACTGTATCTTTATTTATTAAAAATATATATATATATAAAAAATTTAGAAATATTTAAGTTAACAGGATAGACAATATTTTTTTATTACGTGTACTATAAGCAAAAAAGAAATTTTCGATAACAGATAATGCCGACTGTATAATTTTAATTCTATAGCGTTTGTAGCGTTTATATTTTAGTTGAAAATTATGTCGTTTATAAATTATTACCGACTGCGAGCTCAACTGTCGACAAAAATTGTTTTTTTTTTTATTTTGTTTAACATTACAATGGCTTGTGAATGTGTTCGCTATCTTTAAATAAGCTGAAAGATTCAAAATTATTCCGCTGCACGTATTTTGTTAGCCGTTGTAAAAGTTTTAGAACGGCTTTGTTCCATATGACCATATGGGACAAAATAATTGTTCCGATTATAGTTTTGTAGATGGTTAATTTATTTGGTGAGCTGACGTGTAATATCGTTTATTAAATATCGGAAAAAGCTTAGGGACGCGTATGTTTTATTGCAGACATATCAACGTGTTTATGTGAGACCTCGATCCAGTACCACGCCTAAATATTTAATATCACTTTTCCAAACCCAAGGTGTGTTGTTCGCTATCACAAACGGTAAGAAATGCGGTCTTCTTATCGTAAATAGAATAGAGTTTTATCGGAATTTATTTTGATTCTCCGTTTATTAAGAATTTAATTTAATAAAACCACTCCGAGTTAGTCTTCTTTGTATAGTGTCAATTCGGTACGATGTACAGTATATATATATATATATATATATATATATATATATATATATATATATATATATAAGTATCATCATCGTATAATGCCATCTGTAAGTGTTTAATTTTAGAATATGTGCAGGCGAATTTATTTATTTTATAGTCATTAGCGAAAAAAAAAGTTCCCGTACGAAGATAAATACGGGAAAAAATGGAAATAATGAAATTTACAAAGACAAGTAGGCAGCGATGCAAAAATAAAAATTAAATTAACGAATAAAAAATGTAACCGAATTCAAATAAATTACGAATGATGGAAGGGGTACGAAAGAAATAAGAGAAAGAATTGCGAGGACAGCTTTCAAAAATCTTGAAAAACGGGAAATTGTCGACGGAGCTAAGGAAAAAAAATTGTGCAATGCGCGTTAAAATATTCGTCCGAAGCGCGAGTTATTGACGCCAAATTCAAAAGTACGCATATGCAGGCAAGTTATACGGGAGCAGTTTTTATAATGCGTAACCGGACAGAGTGAAATTTAGAAAAATTTGCTTTTCGGTAAATAAGCTATTATTTTATGGATCGATCGCAGTTACTTAAACGTGATATTAACTAGTTGTTAAATTTCTTCATCATATTAAGAAGTAAGAAACATTGTTTCGTAATAAAATTAAGTACCTCATAACGTTAACAGTTAAGATAGTATTAATCTAGAAATTCATGAAACAAATGTTAAACACACCTGCAATGAAGTAAATAAAGTATAGTAAAAAGAAAAACGTCGACTACACATAGACGCGGAATTAAATGAGTATGCTTAGTTGTACGATGTTTGTATATAACGCACGATAAGGCTTTATCGTAATAGCTTATGAAATTAATCTATTTCGATGTACTATCGTAAAACTTTTTCGATAATTTACCAATATAAGAAGATATGTACAAGACATGTTTAAGTCTGAGTTTGAGATATGTATAAGAGATGTTTAAGTCTGAGTTTGAGATATGTATAAGAGATGTTTAAGTCTGAGTTTGTACAGGCAATTTTTGTACACCTGCGACGATTTAGTATAATTCTGCAACGGTTATTTGGAATCGATTGTAATTTTTTTAGGTGTACTGTTTGAAACTTGATTAGCATACGTGTACAGGAACGTGCAGATTTTAATGATAAATTGTAAATTAATACACGATTCGTCTGTACATAAACATTCGTGTGTGCATACGTGTGTGTGCGTGTATGAATGAAGTGTGTATATATTTTTGTTTGGACATGTGCGTATACGTGTTTTTTATGCGTATATATATATATATATTGTAGGTATATTATGTATTAAAAGTAAAAAATATAAACACAAAAGGATTAAACATTCGCTGCTTTAGCACCAGGTTGTCTAACTATGCAGGTCGTTATAAATTAGTCTGGTTTTTAAATTAATTTATCATTATTTCTCTCTCTTTATTTCCTTATTTATTTAGTTATATTAATACATACTATTAATATCTAAACCAAAATTAATTTCTTTCTCTTTTCGGCTATGCAGGGTTTTTTAGTTGTATTTTTCCCTGTAAAAATATAGCACATAATTTATAAACTAATATATGACCTCGTTGTACGCTAACTTTAAGATGCGTAGTAAGAGCGTTAACGCTGCTCGGTATGCGCATTTTTATTTACTCGTCTTTTCTGTAACTGTACAAATTATCATAAATATACTTTATTTGTATTTGTATTTGTATTAAAAGGAAACTGTATATTCGTAATAGCGTGAATACTTTGTAATTATAGTTATTCATTTTTGTATCTATGTTTATCAATAATTAGCTAAATCGGTTTTTGTATTTTTTGATTAAGTTTATTTATTCGCGCATTGTATAGATTTTGATCTAATTTGTACGGAATACAATGAAATAATTTATTAAGGAGCATTTTAGAAATTTCGTTTATGAATTTTGTCTCTGCCATCGCGTTTATAAAATGCTGTAATTATAATTTGTTTACTAGGCCTGCGCGCAGTTTATGCCTATGATCCTGTGATACTAACCAGTTGGCCCAGACACATGCATTCTTGGGCTGTTTCAGATGTTTGCCTTCAAGTTTGATATCTTTATTTGTTGTAAATTCGTTTAGCATTATTTTAGTTTTCTGCTTTGCCAATATCATTTAGTTATTCTATCTGTCTCTGTAACTCATCTGCACGTTTTGCTATCAAAACTACGTCATAGGCAAATCTTAAATGATTTAAGTATTAATTCCTTGGTTTTACAGACTGGGATGGACATCGTTTGGGCGGAATTCAGTTATTTTTAAATCAAAAATATCACTGTACTTAAAAAAGAAAACGTTAGATCAATTCATCCTCCCACCGGAAGACGGTCGAAAAACTAACATATATAATAGAAAGAATAAAAAGAATTAAATGGGTCGTGCAATGAGAAAAACAGTTTGAATATGGACAGCAAGAATCTCACAGTGGTACCCACGATAATAAAAGGCACTAGCGACGACCGCATATGAGATGGTATTACGAGTTCAGACAAAAATTAGGAGTTACGTGGACCAGAGCTGCTCAAGACAGGAAGAAATGGCGCAAAGTATGTGGTTAATTCATGAAGAGTCAACACCATGAGATATTGGTTGATCAGCTGAATATGATGATATATATATCATCATCATCTTCAGTCGTAATCCCCCTAAGGGATATCGTGACCATTTTCATGCTACAGCCTCTTCAATTTTTCTTCTCCATTTTATCCGGTTTGCAGTTTCCCGTTTACAATCAGCCATTGACTTTGCAAGTGCTTTTGTGATCGTGTCTGTCCATTTGATGTGTAATCTACCAGGAGGACGCGTTCTTTGTATTTTCCCTTCAATTACTAATCGTTGCATGGAATCATCGCTTCGCATGATATGTCCGAAAAATCGTAATATTCTGAAAAGAACATCGCTGGACAATCTACGCTTAATGTTGAGCTTGCGTAATATAGAAACGTTTGTTTGCTTCGTTGTCCAGGGTATTCGTAACATACGCCTCCAAATCCACATTTCGAAATTATCGATACGTTGCCTATCTTTGGCTTTCAGCGTCCATGTTTCCGCCGCGTATGTGAATACAGAAAACACCAAACACTGCACTAATTTCTTTTTTACCGCATTTGTAATTCTGTTTAATTTGATCATGGCATTTCGAGCCAACTGGATCCGTCTTTTTATTTCATCCGTTGAAGTGCCTTTATCATCAATAAGGGATCCCAAATATATATACTTGTGTAATGTTTCGTAACCATCGATTTGTGTTTCAGCCTCCGGTATTAAGTTTCCCCGATCAACCACCATTAGTTTTGTTTTATCTTTATTTATATTTAATCCATATTTGGCACTTATCTTATTTAGTCGGTCGAGTAATATTCTCATGTCATCAATTGAGCTGGTTATAAGCGTTGTATCATCCGCAAAGCGTAGGTTATTAATGATTCTTCCACCGATGGAAACACCAACGCTGCAATCGTTCAAAACCTGTCTCATAATATATTCACCGTATAGATTGAAAAGTACCGGTGATAAGACGCATCCTTGTCTTACACCTTTTTTCGTCTTAAATTCTTTTGATTCTATATGGCCTTCAATACGCACCGTGTTTATATTATGTTCATATAGTTGATTTATTAAATACACTAGATGCCTTGGTATTCCCATTTCAATAAGTGCAAGTCACAATTTTTCCCAAAGAACATTGTCGAATGCCTTTGAATAATCAACAAAGCATAACACAAACGGAATATTATGTTCTGTGGTTTTTTCAATCAACAGTCTTATGTTTAAAATTTGTTCTCGAGTTCCTTTCCCCTTTACAAATCCTGCTTGCTCATCTGGAATCTGTCTGAATGAGAATTCCGCTAGTCGATTATCTATAATTCGGAGCATTATATGAAATAGTTCTGTAATTTTGGCAATTTGTAACTTGTCCTTTCTTAAATAGAGGTATGTAGACCGTCTTACATCATTCTTGTGGCCAATCTCCGGTTCGCCAAATTTCTTCACATATTTCGTGTATTTTCTTAATTCCTGTAGTACCCATTTGTTTAATTATTTCCGCCGGTATTCCATCGCAACCTGTAGCTTTATTCAATTTTAAATATTTTATGGCCTCTTCTATTTCTGATTTAAGTATATTCGGTTCAAGTTCGGACAACGGATTTGGTATTATTGGTTCCTCTGTATATATATTATCGTATAGTTCCTGACAGTATTGCCTCCAGACTTCTGCTATATCCAGTTTTTCTGTTTTAATACATCCCTGTTTGTTTTGGATTGCCCAACATCTCATCTTGAATTCTCTTGTAATCAAAGCAATCTTTTTATATAAATCTCTGGGTTCATTTTTTTCTGTATGTATCTGAATATCTTGACAAATAGCTGCATAGTAATTATTTTTATCTTTGCGGCAAAATTTACGAATTTCTGACGATAAACGAGTTACTTCCTGTTCATTTGCGTGAGTGTTTTCTCCTTTTCACAATTAATTGGATTGTCTCGGATGATATCCACGGTTTACGTTTCATTTCTTCATCATGTGGTTGAGTTTCTCGTACTGCCAAAATAGTTTTATTTTTAAAATTATAGAAGGTCAACTTCCCGAATTTGCGTGTCTGTATTGTCGTCAGGTCCATATTCTTCAAATTTTTGCTTAAAATTTTGCGGATGTGTAATTTTCATCCTGGATCTGGATAATGCTTGCAATTTGCTTTTCAATCTCAACCGAATTGTCATAACTAATGGTCTATGATCCCAACCACATTCTGCTCCAGGATAGGCTATGACATTATCACAAGATGTTTTCCATCTTTCTTGTATCAAGATGTAATCAATCTGGTTTCTACATCGATCACCAGGAGCTTCCCATGTACATAACCGTCGTATATGATGTTTAAACATTGTGTTCATTATGCTGAGATTATTTTCAACCGCGAATTGAAGTAGCCTTTCACCTCGTTCGTTTCTGTTGCCTATTCCAAATTTTCCGACTGTTCTTCGTAACTGTACGTCAAATGAACTACCAATTTTAGCATTCATATCCCCCATTACGACTGTGATTTCTCTATTTGATATATCATTCATAAGTTCTTCTACTTCTTTGTAAAATAATTCAATTGCTTCATTGTCCGCTGCGCATGTAGGTGCGTATACTTGAATAATATTAATAGGAACCGGTGTCCCCTCTAGCCTGATAGCTATGGCTCTGCCATTCTTTGTTTTATAACCAGTAATCATCTTACTGAATTTGTTTGATACCCATATAGCAACACCACTAAAACTTGTTGTATCTGTACTCGAACAATAAAGTGTTCCATTTTCTGTAACAAAATGTCCAGATTGTCGGTAATGTGTTTCCGCTAAACCGCATATTTCAATTCCTAACCTTTCTATCTCCATTTCCACAATACGAAGCTTGCCGGTGTGTAAAAGTCCTCCAACATTCCAAGTAGCTATTTTAGTTTTTACTTTTGCAAAATTCCCAGTCATATTTTTTCCATGAAGTGGCTGGTTTGCCCCACTCACAAGGCCGGTTGCATACTTCTCATTCCGACCCCGGAAATCGGAACGCCGGTTGCTAGCCGGATCGCATGGCAAAACATTATTGAGAACTGTAGATTTCATAATGGTGTTCGTGGAAAAATACTGCAGTGGTTTCCCGTTGCCTTCTGCAGGATTTTCTGTCAGGATTTACTTCCTTAGCCTTTGGATAAACATCCTTACCGCAAGGCAGCGGTCTGCTACTGAGGAGGTAGCGATTTAAGGTTTTTACGGCGACCTTAACCCGCCGAGACAGTCATAGGATTTTTGCAGATTTTTAGTGGACAGGTTCTCAAGCTGTCCATCTGCATCCTCGTGTCTCCTTGCCCTGTTACTACTGAAATCGTCTGCCCGAGACTTTCCACCAGTAGCCGCTCTTGGTTCGCGACTGCTTATTCGACTGACGTCTTATTCGCAGCTAACCTACATATCTGTAGGCCGTTCCACTATCCACCACCTGTGGACGCGCCCCATACCGGTTAGAGCTCCGGTCCCCGGAAGGTACAAAGTACCCCCGGGGGATATATATATATATACACATATTTTAAAGAAATATGAAAAATAAATTTAAATTGAATAGAAAGTTATTATTTCGCTAATGTAAGTTGTATTTAGAATGAATAAATTTGATTTTCCTGAAATTATAATTACTAACGATAAATAAGATTATTATTTTTGCGATTTTTGTTGCCGTTGTGTTCTTGTATCAGGGACCGCTAACCGGTTATGCCTTTAATATTCGTTTATTAAATTATTATTATTATTATTATTTTTATCTATTTACACTGTTATTATTAAAATAATACTTCTAAGAAAATTGTATAATTTTGGATTTAGGACTATTATACGTAACTGGTTTAGTAATTATCTTGAGGATACGTCATCAAAATAAACAAGGAATACAAGCCGTCAAAGTAACGTACAAATCTCGAAAACTGCATGTAGACGATTTGTGTAATCTAGATGTTGATGGGAAAATATTTAGCTACGCTCATGATACTCGTATTTGTCCTTTATTCGAGGTTTCCCGATAGTCTTAAAAATGTCGCACCGCTAAAATGAAGTTTGAAAAAAAAAAGAAAAAAAATATTACAAGGCACAGAACATGTTGAAAACTTACTTTATTCATCGCCTGCAATTATTGGTATACGCTAACAAAGATCCGTCCTAGCTTCCAATTGTTATTTAATAAAAATGTGCATCAACTTTCAATTATAATTATTATTGTTGTTCTAATTATCAAATTATTATATTATTACATTACTTTATTAATACACTATTATACGATATCATTATTACTATTATCGCCATAATCGCGTATATTAGAAATTAAATCTTTAATGTAAATAAAATACAAATATTTAACATTTCAAGATTTAATGATTAAAAACACATGTTCGTCGGTTTAATGTTTTCGCTCGTGTGTGTTAACGTTCGATTACTATAATAGTACGTCTTCTAACATTCGATTGTTCTTCGCTCGTTGCATCAAACCTGCGTGTCGTTATAATAATCGCTTATCGGCTCGGGTAAGATCGTTTCATTTACTAGGTAGATAACATAATTAAAACGGCACGTGCCGTCGTTCATCATGACGAGCACACAGCCAACGTATAGTGATATTATTCAAACTGAAATCTTTCCTACTCGCGATCAAGCTATTATTCTACATGCGGTAGACAACATTAAGTTCATATCACCGCTCTCAGCGAAATTATTCATCCATCTAATATTATTTTCTCCTCTCGAATATCGAACAATCGTATTTGTGTATATTTAAAATCAAAAGAAATTGTTAATAACCTCGTTCAAAATCACTCGACTATTTCGGTTAACAATTTACTCGTTCGTGTCCTCCGTAAGTTAATTAATTCATCTAAACGACTGGTCATTTCAAATGTTTCCCCGCATATCCCCCATATTGTAATTGAAAAAGCTCTAATTTCGTCTAATTTTAATTTAACCTCTCCAATCTCTTTTATGATAGCTGGACTTAACGATAACGATTTTAAACATATTAAAAATTTTAGACGTCAGGTGTACATACAACCGACTAATGATGACATGGACAATGTCCCTGAATCATTAAGTGTTAACTACGATAATGAGTCCTCTAGAATATTCTTATCAACAGATGAGCGGTGGTGTAGCTCATGTAAAACAAAGGATCATTCTAATAATAACTGTCCAGAAAGAGGGGAAAGAGAACAAATGGAAGCGGTTGAATTTAAACCCGTTAGCTGCAATAAGCCAAGAAGAGGTAGTTTAGTACCCGAAAGCCTTTCCAACTCTGATATAAGCACAAGTAAAGATCAAAGTTTGACTGATCAGACTACTTCCAGTGGCCTAAAAACATTAAAACCAAACAAATCCTCGACTTTAGAAGAAGTCCAATCAAACCTGACTGATCCAATGTTATTAAATAGCAAACAAATGTAATTTATCTGCGAACTCTTTATCTTCCGCAAGTAGTGTCCAGTACAACAATGAATTTCAACGACAAAAAAAAGAAGAAAGAAGAAAGTGATGAACAAAAAAAATTGAGAATCAATTTATTGCCGGCTAAGCAATGCATAGAAAATAACCTAAAAACACTTAAAGATATCCTTTGAAAAAATACTTTCATTGATCCATGATAATAATAAATCCTTATCTGTCCAAGAATTATTTATGAAATTGAATATCCCACTTAGTTCGGTGGATACTGTATTTATCCAATTAAAGTCGGTATACTCTGCCATTAATGAGCTCATTCCACAAAAATACGAATAACAAAACTCACCAACAAAATTGCCATTTAATAGTTAAAAATAATGATGGATAACTTCCTACTTCAATGGAATATCAATGGTTTACAGAATAACTTAACTGAACTTCAACAGCTAATTGTAAAGAAAAAACCTATCATTATCTGTTTACAAGAAACACACTCCCAACCAGCTCAGTCTATGTCCCTAAAATATTACAACCATTTCCGCCATGATCATACTACAGGATCGCATGCGTCCGGGGGTGTTGCAACTTTTATCCATGAATCAATACCAGTAATAAACGAGCTCAGAATAAATACGTTAATACAGAACGTTACTGTCAATATGCAATTTTGTAAATCAACTCCTTTCCATCAACTTACTGTTTGTAACATGTATTTGCCTCCTATCATTCCAGGAAATAAATAAACTAATATGTCAGTTGCCTAAACCGTTTCTCCTATTTGGCGATATACACAGTCCATTATGGGGATCCAATAAAACAAACAGGAAAGGGAAAATATTTGAAAAACTACTCCATGCAAATTTACACATTTCATTACTTAATAACAAACAGCCAAGACTCAACTTCTTTAACGGAACTCTATCGGCTATTGATTTAACGTTATCTACGAATGAAATTCAAAATTTATATGGTCAATCCATCCTGACTTATGTCACAGTGATCACTACCCAATTTGCTTACAGATGAATAACATAAACAGGGAATACAAAATAAATAAACCTCAGAGTTGGATTACAAGAAAAGCTAATTGGGATAAGTACCGTGAGCTATGTAATTTACCCTTCAATTCCAGTGTTGGAATTTATTTTCAACAGATGTTAAAATGAAACCGATGGTGGAAATCCATGGGAAGCTTAGGATTGTCTTGCAACAGCAACCGAACGCAGTCACCGACGCATCAAAATCATCACGATATGTTGGTGGTGCCTTCTCAATCGGCAGCATGATCCATTCCTTCAGTTTACCGACCATGTCATCAGTTCTAGCGGCTGAGATGATAGCCTTGCTCCAGTGTTTGTTACGAATTGCGGAATTACCTGCTGACCAGTATGTTATACTGACCGACTCAGCTATGGCGTTACAATGCATTGAAGCGAGGAATTCTACTGTGTCTATGGTACACCAAATACGGTACAGTGCTTACAAATTAAGTGAACTTAATACCGGCATCACTTTTGTCTGGGTTCTAAGCCATCGAGGGATAATAGGCCACGATGAGGTACACCGTGCTGCACAAGGGCCTACCCAAGCTTACCTGCCGACAGTACTGGAAGAAGACAATGCAAAATATTATTGCCAGAAAATTCTGGACGCGTGGAATCGGTCGTTCCATTCTCGGCCGAGTATACTTGGAAATATAAAGAAGGATTTAACAACCTGGTAAAATTTGTTCACCGAGGTTGGAAACAACCGTCAACCGAGTGTATATTGGTCACACGCTGAGTACGTACTCCTATCTACTGAGTGCCCAACCACCACCAATATGCGAATTGTGCTGTACTTCATTAACAGTCTCCCATATCGTGGTTATCTGCCCGAAATTTGCTCAATATCGGTGCAATCAGTTGAAGAAAAATATACCGAATGTAAACAACCTCCTCCTTCTTACCAACTTCATAATAAATTTGAAACTGTGTAATAATATATAATTAATTCATATTTCGAGTAATAGCCTTATAGGCAATAACTACTCGTAAAAAAAAAAAATTAAATATTAGAATTTTAGAAGAAGAAGAAATTTATTTATATAAATAAAATATATAAACTATTTGACAATATAAATTAATGGTACCGGCTCGTAGGCCTTAATGTAAAGTTCTTATAAATACAATAATAAAAGATATATTTTCATTTATGTATAGATCAAATATTAATTTATGCTAGGAAAAACAAAGAAAAAACCCAACTACAGAAAAAGAAGAAAGGAGAGGAAACACATATGAAATTATTTATTTTATACTTATTTTAACATAATATTATTGTTGACACTTTTATGACAGTAAGTTATGTTTCAGACGCTTGTGTTTATATTTTTTATATCTTAAATGATTCGTAGTTATAGTTAGATATTGCTTTAACAAGTCTTTAAATTGAGGAATATCATTGATATTTAATACGAATAAGAACGGACGACCCAATATACTATCTTGCGGAACGCCTGCATGGATGGTTTTAGATGCGGAGTAATCCTTTTTGATTCTTACTCGAAAGTTGCTGTCTGTTAAATAGCTGTTTACTAGGCATATCAGATTAGGATGAAAGTGAAGTTTTATCACTTTATAAATTAGACACAAAGTATCAAAGGCTTTTTTGATATCAATGATAAAAGTCCTGTATGTTCGTTTAAATTAAACTTATCCGTTATTACGTCGCACACAGTAGTCACCGCGTGCACTGTGGAAAGATTATGTCTAAAGCCGAATTGATTATCCGGTAAAATATTATTACCATTAGCAAATTTAGTTAGATTAGTAACACCTTTTCCATTATTTTGCTTATGTTGTTAAGTTAATCGGCCTAATATTTTTAGGATGACTGATGTCTTTGTTAGGTTTACAGGTATTATAATTGAGGATTTCCATACAGTGGGAAAGTATTTTTGTCTGATGCCAGCATATTAATGATATTTGTTAAAAGAATGACGCCTTCACGCGGCATGTGTTTTAATAAAATAGCTGGAATGTTATCAGGACCAGTGGATAGTTTATTTTTTAATTTTTTAATGGGTGTTTCCACACTTGATTAGGCGTAGTAAGATGGGAAGCTACAGGGTGTAGGGACTTATTATTTTTGAGGAAGTAATTAACAGCACGTGTGACTACCGTACGGTGATTGCTCGTGGATAAGTAATAATTTTGTATATGTATGTCTGAATAAAATTGAGCGAGCAGCTCTGCTTTCTCACTATCAGAGTAAACTATATTTCCCCCAGATTCAAGCGGTGGGATTCGTTTTATTCGTTATTTTTGTAAGTTTCCATAAGATATTATCCTTGGCTTTTAAATTTTGTAACGTCTTATTCCATGTATCATTTTTATGTTCAATTAATAAAGTTTTCCGATTTAATAGATTATAGAGAAATTTACAACAATAATGAAGAAATTACTCAAGCGAAACTCGGTACGTTATCTTGGCTTAATTACGAATAAGAGGCTTACATGGAGGCTACACGTGACACAGACAAAAAGAACAATCATTACTCGTGCAAAATTGTTGTATCCATTATTAGGTCGGAAGTCAAGTTTAAACTTAACGACTAAACAAATCATCTATCTTTCAGTGATCGCTCCTATTTGGCGTTACGGAATAGAGCTGTATAGAAGTACCTGCAAAAGCAATCTTCGAAGAATACAACAGCAGCAATCGAAGATACTTCGTACCATCACGTCCGCTCTTGTCTACGTCTCCAATCGGACTTTACATAACGATCTTAGGATTTCTTATGTCGGTGACATACATATACAGCAATATAAAAAATTATTCGACAAGTTCGAGGTTAGCAGCAATCCAATCATCCGCAGAATGCACACATCGTGTCTTCCGGATAATCCGTCAAGACGTTTGAGAAGAAAGTGGTGTCGCGATGCTATTATCACCTAATTGATTTCAGTCTCCCTTTTCCTTCCAGACGATAGCGTATGTCTTTCTCTCCTATTATTGTACCTGTTTATTCCTATTATCATTATTTCGTCTCAATCTCATTCCCATATTGTACATTCCTTCTTCCTTATCGCAGTCTTGTGCCTTAATGGAGGCACTTCATTAAACCCCTCTCTTATCCGTGATCTACGTTGTTAGTAGCACTAAGTGCTGGTACGATGTTAAAAAAAAAAAAAAAAAAAAAAAGAATTTTGGATTAGATTTAAATAAGTATGTAATATCGGCTGCAAGAAATGTTGAAAAACTCGGTGGGCGGTAAACTGAGTAAATGTGAATATATTCCGTTGCATTTACTGCAAGATCAACACCCACCGCTTGGATTTCACGTAATTTGGGGATAGGAAGTGTATAATGTTTGAGATTGTTATTAATTAATATTGCGACTGCTATTTGCTCTACGATCATTTCTATAGACAGTATAACAGTTTAAGTAGTATTGAGAATCAAGTTTAGTTTCGTTTAATCTGATAATGTCAATCTTAATTTCGTGAATTAGGTGAACAAGTTCCGACAATTTCGCAAGTTTATCTTTAATAGAGTTGGCATTCCAGGATAGAAATTTTACCTCATTTTTAGTTTTGATCATAAGATAAGTTAGGAAAAAGGATAGTTAGATAAAAGTATCAGCTATACATTGTATAATTGTCATAACTATGAACCTTTATTTGATTTTAAACTATAGAATATATTTTTATTGCATTCTAATATTTTACTTAAGTCTAATGATTTTAATGCTGTTAATATTATGTTTAAGTTATTGTCTTCTTTATTTGTTATTATTGTACTTGTTATTTTTGAATAACGTTTCACCATATTATTGTTTCTATTACTATTATTATCATTACGATTTCTGTTGTGTTCTGTAAAATTAGTATACGTGTTACTTTAATGTTAGGATTTTGCTATTTTTTAAGGCCTGATTAGGTCTAATTATATTCATTCGTTCTCGAACGTTCGCTACAGATCTTTTTTCAGATATAGAATCAATTACACGATTATATATATTATACAGGTTTTTGAGTTAGCTAAATGATCACCATCACAATTTGAACATTTTAATATGACGGCATTATTTTTAATAGAATATGGTCCGCCGCATTTTAAACATTTCATGTTTTTGAAACAATTATATGCTACATGCCAAAAGATTGACACTTATAGCATTGAATAATTGAATTTTTAGATTTTTCCCAATTCACTAAACAATAGCAGAGTTCTTTTATTCTAATAATATCGTTTACGTTAGTATTAGGAGGAAAAATAACGGTACAAATCGGTAAGTTTTTTATTGTATTGTTTATTAAATATGTTTTTTTAAGTAAATTGTTTAATATTAATTATGTTAATTTTTTCTTCTAAGCTAAAATTTTAAAATCAACCAGAACGTGTTGAAAACTTACTTTTATTCATCGCCTGAAATTATTGTTATATGCTAACAAAGATGCGTACTAGCTTTTTGTCAAATTATTATATTATTAAACTACTATAAAAATTAAAAAATAATAATAATAACAGAAATATATATTTCCTCGACGATTATTTATCTATTTTTTAAATCCTTTTTATTTTTTATTTTTAATTTTTTGATTTGTAATAATTTCTGTTTTATGTACTTCTTATCAGTGTCGCTATTTGAAATATACTCGTATGCCCTATTTATCTTAATAGAATCGATAAACAAACAAAAAATAGGAATCCCAGATTATTCTCAAAGCCATTTGTACAGGATTTCCTTAATAGTAACAATAACAGTAGCAGTAGTATTAGTAAGAATAATAATAGTAATAGTAATTATAATTGTAATAATAATAGTATTAGTTATAATAGTAATAATGATTGGAATAATAGTAATAGTAATAATAATGTCAATAATAGTGTTGGTAATAATTTAAGAAATAGGTATGATAAAACAAATCGCTTAAGTTACGCAGAAATTACTCGACGCCGTGGCGATAATTCTATTAATGATAACGGTGCGTTAAATTCATCCGATTTTTCGGATCTATCGGCTATCTTTTCTTTATTTAAAGGGATTGATTTAAAAAAGCTGATGCACGTGCTTAAAGCGATAATTGTAAAATTAAAAACGCTAGGCAATACGGATAGCTTCACAAAAATAGCGGCTATTTTAGAAATATTTGTAGCTAACTATATCTAATTTAGTTTTATGTTCGTACTATGAATACTAGATCTGGCATAAATTTAGTTGCTTGGAATTGTAACTCAATAACTAACAAAGTAACTGAACTGCATGAATTTGCAATTTCCTATAATGTTGATATTATTGCTCTATCTGAGACCAAATTGGATAGTAGCATTACACTTAAGTTCCCAGGGTTTGATATTTATAGAAAAGATGTGAATCGTCACTGTGGAGGAGTAGCGCTGTTGATCAACAGACGACTCAAGCACGATCTTCTGCCAACACCTCATTTAAATTGTATACAAGCTGTAGGTACAGATATTTACACAGACACCAATAAAAGAAATAGTAATAATACCAATCCCAATATAGAAATTCTGACCATATACGCTGTTTATAAACCTCCTAGGCGAATGTCAAGATTCAGGGAAGATATCCTATCATTGACGATGATGAAGAATAAAGTCATTTTAATCGGAGATTTGAACTCGAAACATAAATCCTGGAATAATTTTAACGATAACCCAGCTGGTAATATCTTACTTAGTACCTGTATACAAAACAGAATACAAATACTTGAACCACGTGAACCTACATATTTCCCATCGTCTATTTGTCATCCTAGTATTATTGATTTAGCTGTAGCCGAGAACGTTAACATCGACTTACCTATTTCAATTAATGATTTATCCTCAGATCATAACCCGATATTTGCAATCATTAGAACCGGTAGTAACACAGTTCAAAAGTAAACGCAAAAAATATTAGATTTTAAAAATGCAAATTGGCAGTTATACAAGCTTCATACTGCTAATAACGTCAATTTCAATACCCCTATCTCTAGCGCAGATAATATTGACTACTGTCTGGCCACTCTTATGAAATCGATTCACGAAGCCATTGCTCTTTCTGTTCCCACCAAACAGAAAGTTTTTCCTGCACCTTCTCTACCAGCGTATATTACCCAAATAATCAGAATAAAAAATGTTGTCGGAAGATCGTATACTCAAAGTCGTTCGCGTAGTGATGCCCAGAATAAAAAGAAACTTTTAAATCAATTCACGAATTTAGTTCGTTATGTGCTAAATAGACATAAAAACGAAAAGTTTAATAAAATGCTTTCTAATCTTTGTGTTAAAAATAATAGCCGTTGGAAGGTGTGTAAGCAATATACATGTCATTACGCAGCCCTTCCTCCACTACAGGACTCTCCGCACTAGTAAGTATATATATAACGACGCATCTAAAACTGAATTACTTGCTGCATATTACTCCGATATATACAGTCGTAATATCAACTTAGCCACCACCTATCAAAAGAATAAAGTACATACACTTGTTAGAAGATAAACAGCCTCGTCTCAGGTAACAACTGATATCAAATTCACGTCTCCAAAAGAAGTTTTTACATTCATAAAATCGACGAAAAATAAAAACTTGGTAGGTCACGATGGCATTTCTTCTATTGTCATAAAAAAGCTGCCTCATAAGGCCATTGTACAGTTAACTAACATAATTAATGCTATGTTTAAATTCGGATACTTCCCTTCTAAATTGCATTACCAAAACCAGGAAATCGATGTCTCAGATGTATTGTCCCCATATACACCAAAGTGTCATATATGCACTATATACTGCAGATTCCGCACGTAAAAGACTACATACTTAAATTATCAAAAAATTTTTTTGACAGTTGTAGTTCGCATCACAATGATTTGCTTTCAGTGTTAGGTACACTAAATATAAGCACCGACGAATTAAATTTACTTTACACATAATTTCTGTGTTATTTATTTATTTAGTTTCATTATTTTCCCATTATATATAATATTTCCTTTTATCAACGTACGGTTAATTATTTATCTATATTATAATTAATCTTTTATTTTTTTTCTTTGCGGTGGTTTTTATTATTAATTTTTCCACCATACAATGTTATATGACATACTATTATTATTTCAATAATGTAAGAATTTTATTTCATAAATGGAGAGGAACATCATTTCCGGCACATTTATTATTATACGGTTACTGGCGCACATATCTGTAAATTGTAAAATTAATGTCAAATATACTTTCTTTCTTTCTTTCGTTACTCGTTTCTTGTTTAGAAATTGAAATAAATTCGATTTGAATCGATTGCTATTATTATTTCGCCAATGCCATTCGAAATAAGCAAGATTTTTTCCGAAATTACAACTAATATAATGATATTATTATAATTTTTTTGATGTTGTTATTGTCGTAATTTTTATATGCCGTTAATCTGTTACTTATGGCAACACTGTTAATATACGTTTTCATAATTATTATATACTCGTTTTTAGATATATTTGCATAATTATTATTATTATTATTAATTATTAAATAAATTTGATTTACTACGATGTTATTTTTACTAAATGATATTATTATTACTTTTTTCATTGTTATTCTTGTCGTTATTTTTCTATATAATTTTGTTATTTATGGTAACACTGTTAATATTCGTTTTTTCATTATTATTATTATTATGATTATCTTTATCGAATTTGGCCGACTGAGGACCACGGAAACATAAACACATAATTTCAAATTATACTCTGTTCTTGTTTTTCTTTGTTGCCTAATATTCATTCATTCTTTCGGAATGTTTCTATTATTACTATTATTAATATTATTTAGGTTTTTTTCATAGTTCGTTTTCTATCCGTTTATCGAGACCGTTTTATGTGTATAATCGAAGCAATCAAAAAATAAGAGAAAAAAAATAAAAGTCTGAAAAGACCGTGAAGGAAGATAAGCACAGATAATAAATAACGTGAAAAGGAGAGAGAATAAGGCGTAACAAAGATAAATAACGTTAGTTCGCCTTTTTGACTTTTGCTATTACTACGTCACCGTTAGGATATTTTCTCAGAAAACCCCTATATTCGAAGTCTTTTGAGCGCTTTTTTCAGAAACTTCAAAACTTCTTGTTTCATTTTACATACACACACACACATATATATATATAGGACATATAAATAGATACGAAAAATAATTTAGCTCTCTGAAACAAATCGAATAATTACAAGGTGCTTTAAGCCAATGATAAAACAACAGACAATTTTTCAAAAATATAATCATCTCCATCATATTTACCTTCTGTAGCATTTTTGTGCCTCTTTTGGCCAAATATAAACTGAAATAAGAGATTTCTTCTTGATGGTGATCCATTTACGTGCCGTATAAACGAAGCCAGAAGCACGGACACGAACGTTATAGTTGTTGAAGCAGGCCGGTTGCACGCAGCAATGTTACTGTTGGACCAGCTATGTATTTGGCTGCAAAAATCGTTGTAATGGTGATAGAAGACCATATCAGACGCGTTCAGTCTTGTACTTTTAACAGTGTAGCAGAAGGTGTTCCGTTGTTAATTTAACGCTGCTGCTGCAGCAGGTACAAATCGGTGGTGATTCTCTTGTGATCGAGTGACTGTATGTCCTAATAGTAATAGGACATTACTATTTCTTCATGGAGTGTTAACGATCGACTATCAGGTTTAAATGAGCGTAAGTTTTTTGTAGTTGGTGCGAATAACCGTAACATATTCCATTTCGCGCGGATTTGTACGCTTATTACGCTGCGGATATATACAAGCCGCTTCTTTAGCTGCCGCGATTAGCAATTCCAGAGTGGCTTGGAACCCATATAAATAATGTTCGAGGTGAAAGACCGGTAGATCGGATGCCGATTATCTCCTTGGCCACCTGATGTTGATTTTATTGCTGACTGAGAGTCAGTGGCAATGACAGCATTTCTGTCGACAGAATCTTGTATGTAAATTACAGCTAGTTTTATAGTATAAAGTTTCTTCTTGAATTAAAGTTCGTATTCTATATTTAATAAATAAGTCACCGTCCTAACTAATTCTGTCTAAATGGCTTGTGCAAAAACCAAATGTTCGGAATTGAGTATTTACAAGTTCTCGGCCTATTTTTATCTGTTATCTCGGTAATCACCGTTGTTCTGTTTAGGTTAAGTTGCTATTAACCGTTACAAATGCATTTTTTCTGAATAATTTTCCGAAAATGTACATTTTCATTTTTTTTTAAAATAATTATCAAACTTCTTCATCTGTTCACCAGACCTTGACCTTATTCATATGTACCACACTCGGACGAAGGTTTTTCCTTCTTACCATTATACCCCTTTTTACAACCGCGCCGAAAAAACTCCACCTCAATACGGGGATATGGGTATTTTATAAAGCGATATGGGGATCATAATAATAATAATAACTATAATAAGTAAATTCCCCTTAATCTCTTCAACCCTACATAACTTTTGCTCTAATCTATATAGCGAAAAAGTTTTCAAACGAAAAAATCGTCTCGCAATTGTCGATACAAATCTAGCCACTAACCACTACCCTGTTGCAACCCCTTATGCCGTTTAGCGGGTAGTAAAGGCGTGAAAAAAACCCCTAAAGTGTTTTGACCCTTTGCGGAAATTCGAGGCTTTTACTAAGTATCTATTCTACAAAATTACTTCTAACTTTTCCTTTTTATTATAAAATCACAATGTTCATTGTAAATACCAGCGAATATCGTTTCTTCCTAAACATTCATCAAATGGTCCGCGGACATCAGTTGAAGTAGTTTGTCTGATTTTGTAGTTTTTGTTTTTTTAAATATAAACGATAATTTACACACACAAATACAAGTTTCACAGATATTATCGTCGATCTCCACCTTAAACCTTTCTCAGTTTCACATTATAAAATTTTCGCACAAAATTATAAATTTTGTTATTAAAATACCGTTTCTTAGACGAACTGTAGATAATTTTCCGTATATTTATATAAATAAAATAAAAAATTTAAAATTTCACGTACCATATAGCGGACATCGTGGCTAAAAGAAGGGTAAAATGTATAATCATTTTTCATGTACGTTTATCCTCTTGTCCATTTTTTCCGCGGTAAAACCGTAAGAAATTACTACATTCGGCAGGTACATTTTACGATGGTGGTGACCTCGAGAGTTGCTTTATACAGAGTTGCTCATTATTAATTTTTCACGCGACATTAGGAATTTCTATCTACGAATCTGTTAAAGATTCTCCTAAATACGATTAACTGCATTTGAATTGTTTTTTTTTTTTTTTTAATTTTTTAGATGCCCCTGTAGTGTACAAAACAATACGATAAGTTAGCGTTCAGCGTTAAGAGCACCATCGTATACGAAACGGCACGGAAGGAATTTTTATTTATTAGCGGATTTTTCGTAGTAAGCGATTTATTTAATTAATTTAAAAACTATATTACTACTACCGGTAATTATTTCGTATTAAAAACGGACTAGACAAAAAAAACTTTTTATTTCATTATTTATATATTTTTTTTTATTTTTTTTAATTTTTAATTTTATTACGATATTGCTGCCGGGCACGATGAATATATTTCCTCATGCCGGTGAGGAAAACGCCCGTATTTAATTAAAAAATTATCTTTCGTTTACGCGAATTACCGAATGAGCAGACACGGCTGTGCGACTGTCATCGGATGGTGTTAATCGTATTATTCATTAAGCCGAGGAGTAGCCGGCTAACGAGAACGATGCAATACACACACACACACGGACAAAATAAATGAATACACACATTTGCACACACGTCCACCCTCTACATAGATAAATTAGTATAAAAGCCGACCGGCGAAGTGTACGATGTTAATCAGAAGCATTTATTCGATAGAATGGAATTGTAATTAACACTCCAATGATACGAGATAAAATTTTGAGAAAAAATTTTGAATGATCTTTCTAAAAAAAATGTTTTTCTCGTTCGAAATTAGAAAGAACTGTGTGGACAAACAGGCTCGTCGGTGACCCATAACAAATCGTAAACGCCGTGATATACATATATATATAATTTATTTATATCTATATATATACTTATTTATATATACATATAATATATATTCTTAACACATACACACATACATATATATATATATTTATATATATATATATATATATATATATATATATATACGAGTATATTCACATTTTTTGATAGAATAATGGAATACATTTAACGATACACGGGTAAATTGAGTAAGAGACATACATATTGTGTGCGTACGTAATAAAAAACCATATCGTAAAATAAGCTTTTTAATACAAATACACACACACACACATAAAATATATATATATATACGCGTGTGTATTGAATATAAAATATTTGTACCCATCAAAATAGCCATCATTATTCGTGGTTTTTTGAGGTCCGGTGGGGGTTTATCCAATCGAGTCCCTTCTTTGATAGGTAGAACTTGTTCTGTAGTTTTTATGTTCATTATCTTTTTTCTGCCGATAAGCTTTACTTTCATTTTTTTCCTTTTTTTTTGTTCGTCCTATTACGTTTTAACTATTCCTTCATTTTCTTCATTTATACTTCAAATATCTTCCTACTGCGAATGACGTAAATGCTGTAGTTGACGTTGCATTTTTGCAAACGTTCTAATTTTCTATGTATATAAAAAAAAACACAGAAAGTTAGAAAAAAATGAGATCGATAATGGTAAACATAATTTTATTATAATTAAAATCGTAATAATAATTATTAGTCGAACTTCGTGATGTAAATTAAAATACATATATTTTTTTAATATTGGAGTTGTCACCGTTTAAGCTTAATCAGGAGAGGACGCTCCTTAAAATTTGTTGTCGTAATTAATAGTCATAAATTTCTCACATACGCATTTACCCGGGTTGTGTATTATTGCTATAATCACTTTCGCACGCATCAGAATTATATTTAGGTGACGTAATAATGATCTTATATTTGCAAAATACACGCGGTTGAGAGAATCATATGAAGAATATGTACACTTGAAATCAACAATAATTATTTATTTACATAACTAGGTTTCTGGGTTTCTGGATGTTACGCGCACACCGCACAAACACCACGCAGCTACATAAACACATGGTGGTATGTGAACGGACCAACTATGTGACGACGCTTGTGTTCTGAAATCTAGGACTTTTGGAAAATTAATTGTTTATTGAATTTTAGATTTATTTTATTGAATTGTCTTATGGTACATTCGAAAATAATGTGTTCCATAGTTTCCCTCAACCCGCAGGTGCATTTATCACCTTTACTTAAGCCAAAACGACAAATAGTAATTATTAATAGCATCCATGTTATCATTTTTATCATAAAATAGTTTCAATTGGTCGCGCGTGTATCGTCAGTGATCGTTTGACGCTTTAGCCTTACACGTTGGGAAATGTAAAACTCCGCTGTGTTTACTAAAGTTTAAATTGTGAACGCTAATATTCGCCATGTTTGTCATTTTGTGTTGGAATTCTTGATGCAGTAAACTAAATTGGAAATCGAAGTATCTGTTAATGTCCAAACTACGTTTAAATCACCGAAGATAAAAATAATTTAGCCTTAAGGATTAAAAAAAAACAACTATACACTATAGTATATATCTCGTTTTATTTACGATTCAAGGTTTCCTATACTATACTGCTTATATATTATAGATCGCCCTTTTCTAGTAAGTAGTCACTCGATCGCCATGAGGTTCCAGTCATCGGCGGAGAAACGAAACAATCAATAAGTGAGTTCTGTACGTCCACATCGTGCAGGGTGGTAATCTTCTAAGCTAAATTGGTACTCACGACACATTGCTGATAAGAAAACGGAAGAGGCTCTACTTTCTGAAGGTGTTTCATCTAATAAATACACCTAAGCTTTTTACCGCGTTTACAACTGCAGACTATTTGCAACTAGCTTATGACTCTATGTGTTCTAGTCCGTCCGGTGAATACCAACCTACAGCGAGTAGGTGACTGTTCTGCGCCGTAAAAACGGGTCGTTTTATAAGGAAGAAAACTGTAACATGAAATCCTGCAGCAGGCAAGGAAACTACTGCAGTACTTTCTCGAGGATATTATCATGACGGAGAAAACACAAATCAGATGGCGCGAAGAATACCCCGGATTTGTGACTGTATCAAATAAATATGAACTTTAAATGTTAGAAGCATATGTGTTGCAGGAAAATTTCAAAACCTAGTTCAAGAAAATTACAAATTGAATGTAGATATCATGGATGTATGCGATGTAAAATTGACATCGATAGATAAATTTAGATACGGCAGAGTTAGTGACATAGTTAGTCCACCACGGTTTGGGAATAAGAAATGATTGCGGGGAGACGCCGAGGGATCTAATTGTTGCGAACACATGGTTACAATTATCATGCAGTATACGTTGATATCGTCGCAAGATGCAGCTGATAAAATAGTCTCAGAAATCAGATAGAGTATATTTTAATTAATAAACGACTTCGTAATTTTATAATGCGCGTAACCGCGTATACAGTTGGCGCTGATGTTCACTCGGATCACAAACCGATTGTAGCAAACATGGTTTTAAGGCTTGCTAAAACAAAAGAACCAGGCAGTAAATAGAAAATTAATACCTCTATATTAACTTCAAATACGAATATTAAAAACGAGATATTGGAAAGTTCTAGCTGTCGTTTAAAAATGTCACAACAAATCCTACGGACGAAATAGCTGGCTATGGAACATTAATAAAATAAATGAGTGGATGACAGAAGATATTCTCCAATTAATGGAGAACCGTAGAATATTAAAAGTTCAACATAAGATGGTGGATTATAAATGTGTACATCGATAGAGATTCGAATAAAAATCCGTGAAGCTAAGAAAATATTGATGAAAAAAAAGATGCGAATAATTAGAAAAATTAATGGAGAAGTGTGTTTCGAAAGCTATACATCGTGCGATCAAGAAGTTAGCAGGCGCTTACGAGAAAGATAACTTCTCTCAAATAACAGATGATAACGATGAGGTAATAGTTGAAAAAAGTAAAGTCGTAGAAACATGGAAAAGCTATACTTATTGTCTATTTGATGGTATCAGATCAGGAGTTCCTTCACAACTACAAGATTGATTACTTCAAAATTAGGAAAGTAGTACGCCAAGGATGTATATGCTCCCCAATGTTCTTTAACTCATGGAAAGCACTTCAAGATGTACGGACTGATATTAAAAGTAAACGGACGGATAATAAACAATATTCGATAATCGTTGGAAATTCTTATGGCCGGCAAACAATTATAAACGAGGTCAACGTATATATCAGGAAAGCTGGATAAAAATAAATATAGTTACTTGTTATTTCCGAAGCCAATACCTGTAACAATGTCCATTAGTATGCGGCATAATGACTGTCACAGTATATCATGATACTTTAGTTAACGAAACATGAAATCTAAATGTAGAAATTAAGTCTAACAAGCGGGATTGGCTTTCAAAAAATACAGTTACTCTACGGTCGCAATCTATTATTTCACATACGATATAGGATGGTTAAATATTATGGGGGGTCGTTTCTTCTCTAGGGAATAGAAATATGAACATTGAAAGAACAATCAATTGAAACGTCTAGAAGCATTTCAAGTGTGAATCATTCGTATAATTTCGAAGATATCTTCGGTACAAATGTTAAAAAATTCGACAGTTCACAAAATGGTTAAAATTAATTATCAACATGAAAAAGCGGAAGGTAAATTACCTCGGTCGCATTGTACGTTAAGAAAAATATTCATCGCTGCATTTGGTATTGGAAGGTTAAATAGGGAAAAAGCGTGGAGTTGAACGCAGAGCCATGTCATGGTTGCAGAACATCCGTAACATGGGTGTATAATTTTGGAGAGTTACGTCGATTGGCGGAAACAAGTTCTCTTGTTTTTTTGTATATTGCTTTATGATAATCGCCAACGTTCAAGAAGCCGCGGATCGATATTATTGAAAGCAACCGAGGGAAACTATGTTCAGTAGTGTACCGACATAGGTTGATTTACGTATAGACGTATAATTAATCGTTTTGACTTTTAAGCTGTCTTAAAATAAATTCAATAATCGCCGAACTGACGAATTAATAAGCCGTTATCCGGTTGTATCTGGGTAATGAATAGATATTATTATTGTTATTGCATTTATCGTTGTTATTTCAAAGTATCTCGAGGAATAAAATTCAAAGCAATTAAACTTAATAAGACGAATTTATTACATAGCAGTTTACAGAACATTAACTTCGCGAGTTGGATAGTTGCTAGTTTTTCGTTCTCGTGTTTTATAAATTTATTAGCAACAGCTTCATTTGATTGTTTTTTCCTAATAATTAAGGTAAATCTGAAAAATCGTGCACATTGCTACTATAGGTATACTCTTCTGACAGAATAACATCGCGTTAACATTCGAACTTTGTAAAATTAGTTATTATTTCACATTTCATACATTTATGCAAAAACATACAGACAGAGTCACATATCTTCTTCGCTTGATTTTATAGAATCGCTTTATTAATTTTAAAAAATTCTTTGGCTAATTTCGATTATATCGATGTATTTTGATCCTGAATAATTTCTGTCATAGCATTTCATTCCATACCCAGATTCACTCACCAAATGTTTATCTACAATTCAAGTATCTATTTAGAGCCAGACCGCAGTGTCAACATTTCATAATTCCGATTTTTGGCTTGTGAGAAAAAGTAGAGTTCGGGTTTCATTTACAATCCTCTTATTGAACCGTGAAGAATGCTATTTCAGCGTTCACTCAGCCAGATTACATAATTATATTGATGTAGGCCTCCGTTACTTAAATAATTTTCTAACAGAATACACACGCACTTATATATATATTGCAACGTCCACTAAACACACCGTCTAATAATACATATCTAGATTAGTATGACGTCACGCATAATTGTTATTATTATTATTATTATTAAATTGTTGAAATTAAAAAAAAAAAATTAATTACATATATATTACCCGACATTTACGAATTCTCCAGATGGGATGCCACGATGAACACAACAAAACAAAACGCATTTTCTATTTTTATTAGAATTTAAAATTAAAAAACAATTAATAGATTACTGATTTTCGAATGACAGATTGTGGATTTTCCAATGCGCGCAATTTTCAAATACTTTTTAAAACTAAAACTGAAAAACTAACTTAAACTGACATAGAATACATTTAAACTAATTAAATTAAAACTAACTAAATTAAATTAAATTCAAAATTAGACTCAACATCTCCTTTTATACTAAAAAATACGCATATATACATCCACATATACATATATACATGTCTAATTAGAACTTTCTAGATTTTTCTTGAAAGATTCGTTTATTATTATTGTACATATTTATGAAACTTCTAGAAAAATCTTTGTACATTTACATATGTGTGTGTGTATTTTATCATTGGTTTAACATAATTTTTAATATCCAATCATAAACGTGATTTTACCGGTTCCACGTGGAGCATTTCACGTGTAGTAATTATCTTGTCATTTAATATATTATAATATTTGTGTGTGTGTTTCTATTATTAATACATCAATCAGATGATTTTCATTAACCAATCAAAATGTGTTAAATTTCTCCTCATTTTTTTCGTGGGAAAATTAGGCATGTACTTACACATACATATATATACACACATTCACGTATACTTTTTTTTTTTTTTAATTTTTTCCCATCACAACTGACCAATCTTAGAGGTCATTTAGTGATTGACTTAATGAGATGAATGATAATATTTTGTGGAAGGGCAGTACTCAGCAGTACTCCCTCTAAACCTATGCTGATTGGAAAAAGTCTAGAGGCTTATTTCGCCACAGCCTGCGTATTTCACCGGAATCATTCAGCAAATCAGTAGCAAGTGTATTCGTGTGGACGCTAATTCGTGCAACATGATTGTTTGCTTGTCTTTTTATTTCATCCTCCACAAACATAACGTTTAAGTCGTTATGGAGGGTAAGATTTGAGACGTACCAGGCAGCTGCAGTAATAGTTCTTAATAACCTATTTTGATATCATTGTATTTTCTGTAATTTAGATGTTTTGGCGCAGCCCCATAGTTGTACACCATATACCCAGATCGGCCTTAGGGCAATTTTATACAGCAGAGTTTTATTTTCCAACGATAACCCTGATTTACTAGTTAGCATCCATGGCATAGATCTGGTTTTAAGCCTCAAATGCTCGATTTTTGCCAAAATATTTTACACTATTGGTATTTGGAATGACAACGTTGTTTATTTTGATTGGCTGGTGTTCAATCTTTCGATTTGTGAAAGAAATATGCGCTGATTTAGTTTCATTGATTACAACGCTCCATCGTTTTAGCCAAGTCTCTTGATACCCGAGTGACTCCTGCAGTTTTTTTGTGGCTGTGTTTTCACTCTTATCCACAGCTAGGATTGCTGCGTCATCGGCGTACAATGCTACTTTTGCATTACTAGGCTTCGGGAAGTCGGACGTGTAAATTAAGTATAATATTGGACAGAGGACGCTTTCCTGCGGTACGCCCGCCCTTACTGGGAAAATATCTGAGTATTCATCAGCTATTTTCACTCAAAAGTATCTCTCTTGTATGTACGATTTAAGTAGTAGATAGAAAGCGCGAGGAAGCAGGAGTTTAAGCTTGTACAACAGTCCCTGGTGCCACACCTGATCAAAAGCTTGCTTAACATCCAGAAATGCAGCTGTACAGATATTCTTATTTTCAAAACTATTTTCAATAATATTTGTTAATCGGTGAACCTGTTCTACAGTGTTGTGACGCTTACGAAAACCAAATTGAAAATTCGGAATTATTGAATTCATAAATAATATTGGGAATAATCGTTTTAAAATTAGTTTTTCTAGAAGCTTTGAAAGAACAGGAAGCAGCGAAGTAGGCCTGTATGACGAAACCAATTCAGATGATTTACCAGTCTTTGGTACAACAATTATTTGAGAAAACTTCCAACTCAAGGGAAAATATTGGTTACGTAGGACAGCGTTATATATTTGTGTTATGAGTACAATGCTTTTACGTGGCAACTCATTTAAAAACTCTGCTGTGATTAAGTCAAATCCGGGACACGTTTTCCGTTTCATATTTTTAATAAGTTGCTGAATCTCATTTGGGGTAACCGGTGTTATAGGTGGATTCATTTGCAGTGGTTTTTCTAGGTATTCAAGGATATCTGAGGAGTCACTAACTTGGGCATTCGGTGTGAATACATCGCAGAAATAATTTGCAAAGAGCGCTGCTTTATCGAAGTTAGTACGAGCCCAACTACCGTCGAGTTTTTCTATCGCAGGAATAAATTGGCCGTTGAAAACGTTTGGTCGCTCTCCATAGTGAGTGATCATCTTGTTTGGTCGGCGATAATTTCGATAGAAATGTTGTAAGCATTGCATTTTTATTTTCACGTAATACTTTACGCAGTTGCTTTATTTTTCTATTCAGTTGCGTTTTAATAGCCGGATTTCTCGTTGTGTTCCAAGCGTTTCGTAATTTTCTCTCGTATTAGTGTCAGTATATGTTTTGGAACATTATTAAACTCTTTTGTTGGCTTTACAGTGGGAGTGGCTAGCCACACAGCATTTTGTATAGTTTCTGTTAGGTTTTGTACCGCTTTATCAATATCGAAATTAGTTTACAGCGACATATTTAACTTTATTTTAGACTGTAGATATTGTTTAAACAATGGCCAATTATTTCTTTTATTGATAAGGCATGGTTCAGGTGTTTTTGTTATTGGAGAAATGCTTACCGTTAATATAACTGCCGAGTGATCTGAATGTAGGTCGAAACACGAGTCTGCTCTCATATGTAATAATGATATTCCTTTTGTTACAAAAAAGTCAAGCAGATCGGGTTTCCTTTTACGATCTTGAGGCCGTAGGTTCCCCTACCGAGAAGTAACCTAGATTTTGGCTGGAAATTACTTTTTCCAGAATTTTCCCCCGGGGATTATCTAAACGAGAGCCCCATTTGCGACTTTTTGAGTTCCAATCTCCGCCAGATATGAATTTCGCTCCCAATGATTTGAAATACTTGAAAAGCAGATTTTCATCCAATCGCTCATTTGGAGAGCAGTATACGGCGGAGATGGCGACAGTTCCAATAAATGAACATAATTTTACCGTACAAGCCTGCATTCTTTTTCCCAAATAGTTTTTCTCTTCGTAATGCTTGATTGTTTTTTTAATAATAATTGCACTACCGCCGCAAGCTTTATTATCTGTCCGAAGACGAGTGTACACATCGTAGTTGGGAATATTAAAAAATGTTTTATTTATAAAATGCGTTTCCGAGATAAGAAGTATATCAATGTAGTGAGATTTCAGAAAGAGCTCTATTTCTAACTTATGTTGTAACGCGCCATTAGCGTTCCAAAGTGCAATTCTTAATGAAGTAGTCATTATTTACTAGTTTTATTCAGGAGTGAGGACAATAAATTTAATATCATGGCGTTCTGGTTCATTAACTGTTGAAACATGGTTTTAAATTCACTCAAAAATGCACTTAATAATGTATCTATACTAGTAGGCGAGTTAGTTGCGAATCGGTTATTCATTATATTACCACCACCATTTGAGGGACCAACATCATTATAGACATTATTGCCCGGATTAAATACCGCATTGGCGTCATTCGTCTCTAACGTAACTTTTGCATAAGATAACAGACGTTCATGCTCATATACTTATTGTATAATAAGTACGACGAGACAGCAACTAAGTGATTAATAAACCTTGTGAGTCATCTTAACTTATTATTGGCCCTTTTACTAACAATATATACAAAATATACAGTCGAATCCGCTTATAAGGGACACATCGGGCGGAAGACATTTGTCCCTTATAACCGGTTGTCCCTTAAAAGAAAATTTTTTAAAATCTCTTATTGAAGCGAGTGGGTGTTAGAATATATATAGTTTAGTAAACAATTAACATACTTATAACATTATTAATTCGTAATATTTATTTATATGGAAATTAAGAGAAAAATACAGGAGGCATACATAAGGTAAAAGAACCTAACCTGATATTTGTAAAAATTGTTCATTTACTGTAAAAATGCGATATAGTTGTTTGGTGTAAATTCTTCATCCGCTGCGTTTGAACAAAATCTGCACAGTTATCTAATGATGCCATAGGAGCACCTTTATTATTCTGTTGCATAAAATACCGCCGGAGCTTTTCAATACATTTTTCCGCCTCTGCAGTAGACACAGGAGGTAAGGAAATGTCATCCGTGTCATCATCACTTTCTGATTCTTGTATTTGTTTCTTCTTCGTGATATTTTCCGTAATTTCGTTATCCAAATCTTCAATATTATTGTCACAGCATGGCAGATTGGCGTCAATATCTGAAAATTGTTCACAGTTGGTCACACGTAGTAATTCATTCGGTGTTTCATTACTTTCCATTTCAACAATTTCATAATCAGGCTCCTTGAAACCACAATGAGCAAAGCAGTTCTGAATTGTCATAAAAGTGACTTTTCTCCAGCTATCAGCAACAAATTGTATAGCCTGCAGTATTGTTGTTGTGGAACTGATATCTTTTGCCATTGTATAAACTGTTACCAGATCGTCTTCAATAGCTTGTAAGATATGCTGTATTAACATCTTCCTATATTGCACTTTTAAATTTTTTATGACACCCATATCAAGTGGCTGAATTAGTGAAGTAGTGTTTGGAGATAAGAATTCAATTTGAATATTCTTCAGTATAACGACAGTATGGTGCGAAGTTGCATTGTCAATAAGGAGTAAAATTTTTCTAGAATCTCTCTGTAATTCTATATCCCAGTTTTCTAACCATTTTGAAAAAATAGTAGCAGTCATCCATGCATTTTTGTTTGCGTAATATGTTACTGGCAGATTACTTATATTGAGATTTTTAAAGCAACGTGGCTTTTTAGTTTTACCAATAGCTAAACTTTTTTTTTGTCACTTCCAGTTGCATTACAACAACATAGCACAGTGACACGATCCATAGCTTTTTTCGAACCAATAAGTTTTTTGTGTTTGTATACTAATGACCCATCTGGAGTGGCTCGATAAAATAAACCAGTTTCATCCGCATTATAAATATCATTCAGGCTGTAACTTTGAAGGAACTTGAAAATTTTACTTGAACTCCATTGTTCAGCTCCTGTCAAATCAGCGCTTGTCTTTTCTCCATGAGTTTTTTTGAATTTGATATCGTGTCTCCCTTTCCATCGAGCAAGCCAACTATTCGTAGCTGCAATGTCTTCATAACCCATTTTTTTCGCAAACTCTTCAGATTTTAATTTCAACATTGGCCCACTGACATGAACACCTCTTTGTGTTACTGTGCTAAACCATAAATTAAGAGCTTCATCAACCTCTGGGTTTTTACCTTCTCTTTTTCGTTTCCTTTCCACCACCTGACTTCCCTTTTCAGTACTACTCCATTTTTTACCTAAGTTCGGTTCATCTGTTTTTAAACGTGAGATGGCGTTTTTGGAGACGCCCATGATTTTTTCTAACTCCCGAATAGGCATATTGGGAGGTTGAATTTCGATTTTGTCTAAAATAGAAATTTTTTCCTTTAGTGATAAACATTTACGCGACATTTTATTCATACATAAAATTCACCAGAACTGAAAAAAGAAAAGAAAATTTTTGTAAGGAAAAAAAAACCCAGGACGCACTACGATTTTTGCAGAACTAAACTAAGAATACAACGAGCTATCGGAGAGCGCATAATTAATAAACGAACAGAGCAAAAAACAGTATCCTCAATGAGAGAATGTTAACACAAGGACATCTCAAACAAAACCAAGAAAAAACAAAAATGTCACGTAAACAAAAAAACGAATTGTAAAAATGGCTAAAATATTTTACTCATTTTTATTCAATTTTTGTTTATGTGAACATTTTCGTTTTATGACCCGAAGTGTCATTTTATATCGGCTGGCTTATCGCCCGTCTCACTATTTATTGCCTTGAAAGTCTATTAATCTTTGTCCCTTATAATCGACTCGTTGTCCCACTAAAGCGAACTAAAACAACCTTCATTGAAAATACGTTTGATTCAGGGTTTTGCTGATTGTCCCTAATAAACGGTTGTCCCTCTTATCCGGAGTCCTTTATAAGCGGATTCGACTGTATATATAAAACATATACTCACTCTTATATAATGTCTAGTTTTACTTATTTTTTAATTCTCAAACTGACTTATTTATTTATTTTATTTATTTATTTAAACCTTAGCATGTAACAACATGGTTGTTAAAATATATATATATATATATATATATATATATATATATATATATATATATATGTGTGCATATATGAATAAATGAAACAAATTAAATTTTTTGATAAATATCGCAATCGGTCACACCTTGCTTCGTAATTATTGTTGACAATTGTTTTTTATTGTAAAATATATTCCCGCATATATTATATATGTATCGTGGGTATATATGTGTTAATTAAAATGGGTCATTTACATCTACCGGCCGATAATAAAAGTTGTGCGTGACATCTAAATACGATAAGAACTCGCATGAAAATTATCTGACATTGTTCTACCATTTTTTTGTGTCTCTATTATTAATTATTTTTTCGAATATTAAGAAACTAATTTTAAATAATGACGTAAAAACAAGAGAACTAATAATGTCGAATGTTAGGAAGTTTCGTTAACGATTTACGTATTTTAGAAAATTTATTCGTAATATTTTTTTATTGTAATATAAATAGAAATTAATTTTAATTAACGAAGTAAAAATATAAGCACGAACGTTATTCTCGTACTTCGGGGAAATTTTTTTAATCATTTTTGTTTAATTGTAGAAGTACATGGCAATTCCCTCGCAGCGAAATTACTGGAACAATCAATAAGCCCGAGGAGATTAAAACTGATTTGGTCTAGTCACCGAGTCAGCAGATTTCGGATCACGCTGATGAGCGTGTCCGAAATTTCCTAGTGCATGGCTTCATTGGTCAGTTGTAGATGAGAAGAAATTATTTAAAAGAATAAAAAAATAATAATTTTTTTTATCGTAAGATAGAAATATGGTCTGGGCGTTAACTGAGCAGTTGGTTTCTTCAAAGAAAAATTAATTTTCGAAATGTTCCTGATGTTTTTCGTTTTTTTTTTCACTTTCGTTTTTTTCTTTTTAAATTATGCGATTTAATTCGATAATTAGGAATATTCGGTACGAGAATTATAAATTTTTAAAGTAAATTGTACTTATTTCTCTTGTAAATTTCCGGTGTTTTGTGTGGATTTTTGTAACTTTTTTACTTTTTTGACAACGTGCATCGTTGATAAAAGATAACATTTAAAGAAAAAAAACCTGATAAAAAGACAAATTATAATATAATCCGGAGAAGCAAACCTCGCCTAATTACGTTTAATAATAATTTAATAAACAGCGTCCAAGTATATTTCGATAATCGTTCAGTTGATGTATACGAGATACTTCATCATTTTACTGGAGGAGATACTTCTCTTATCTCTACAAATGATAACACGACAAGATCAAATTAATATCGAACGGAATAATTCGATCGAAGCGACATCTATGTTATAATGCCGAACTAGACTATACAGCCAGTTAACCGCGCCTATTAGTAACGTCTATTTTACAGATGGCAATAACTGTTATTTTTACAAAACGTTACTAACCAATACATTCCGAGGGAAGTAACGTTATAAAATAACGTGACTTTGTTTGACACGTTTTAGCAGTAAATTTATTTATTTATTTATTTATTTAATGAAGCCACACAACAGCTAAAAGCCAATTGTAGGCTTATAAATAAAATAATACAATGAATAATTTTTTCTAAATTATAAAATTAAAAGTAAAAAAAAATAAAATACAAAAAAAAATACATCGAACACATTCACCAGCCTCACAGCCATTAAACACACCAGAAAAACTACACGCATTGTCTCACACTCATTAAAACATACATCATTCACACCCCATTCACACAATCTTACTCGAAATAAACGGACTAATAATCTTCAACAAATTAATAAATACAATATAAACCTTAACGTATATACTACATGTACATTAGTAAAGGAACACATCTACCAAACACCCACCAGAACCATTGGAATAGATAAGAGCGAAACTCCTCATCGCAAACTATGTTCGGGAAGCAACTTATTAAAGAAATATCTGTTATCAAAGTATGCATATCCATAATACAGGGAAATATGTTCAAAAGAGAATTATATAAGCGGAAAGCTGACGGCAACGGAGAACTTAAACCGAGGTTTGTTCGTGCACGCGGCTCACTAAAAAAACCATTCGATCGCATATTTGGTCTATAATATAGGAGACGGTTGATGTTAAATACTCACTATTAACTCTACCGTTGCATACATCATGAAGAAACCTTAATTTGGCTATTTTCCTTCTGTAGTGTAAAGACCTCACATCCATTATATTTCTTAATATATCGTAATTCATATATTTAGGGTAAATACCTGATATACGGTAATATAGATATTTTAAAAATTTACACGGAACTTTGTCAATTAACCTAATGTATTTATTATAATACGGATGCCAAATAATTAAACAGTATTCTAAAGGACTAACTAATGCATTATAAAGCGACAGTAGCGTCCATGGATCTCTAAACACATATGAATTTCTTATAATGAGAAAGTAGTGTGTGTAATTGAAATAATATGTTTTTAGCTAATTTGGTGTTAAAAGTACTAAAAAAAAAAAAATCGAGAAATAATTATATCTATATTATTAAAACATTGGCATTAATTTCAATTAAGTATTTTTCGTTTTTTATTTATGATGCAAGCTTAAAGTAAACAATTATGAACAATTTAAAATGTCTAATGTATACAAAATATAACAATAATTCACGGTGCAAAACGTACTAGTAATGAAAACTAATGAACATTCCACATGAAAAATAAATACACTCGCTTTTTAACAATTAGAAAGTGGTAACAATTAATGTGAGAACGATCTATAACAACGGTAACACATTAACGCAAATAACGTTAATAACGTCGTTAATTGTTATAGATAATTAATATCAATAACAACTAGTCAGAGTAATGTGACTGGCCATACATTCGGGCGAATTCGGTCAGTTTGGTCCACTTCCGTTATCGTACACAACTTCATACGATAAAATGAGAAAGGCGAAAGAACTGATTTGTTCCTACGGCAATGTTAAATTAACAATACCTTCTGCTACACTGCCAACAGTACAAGACTGAGCGTATATGGTCTTCCATCAGCATTGCAGCCAAATATACCCGGTCCGATAGTAGCCGTTCCTACGTGAAACCGGCATATTTCAACAACTACAGCTTCCTTGTCCGTGCCTCTTCGTAGCAGTATACGGCACGTAAATGGATCATCATCATACAATCCGGCATACTTATTATTAGGCGTAATAATACAATTTTACACGTAAAAATAGAGACAAAAATCAATTGAAAACGCGCAAAATAAAAAATTTTAAAAATGGGTATTCGAAACAAGTTTCATACAAATCAAACCAGAAGAAAACGTAAACTAGTATGAAATCTTCGACCTCTTTACGCGGAATCCGAGATGTATGACGTCAGTGCCATCAGGCCTTCAATATTTAACAGACACAAGGCTTACATTTTTTATTTGATGTTACAACGAAGTAATCGATAATTCGGGAAATTCAATTCTCCGGCTGCGTTTTACGAAATGAAAATATTTTCGCGCCGTCCAAGCTGTGAAAGTATTTATTACGATGGATTAAAAAATTTGTCAATTTCACTTTGGTTCGTATACAAAGTTTGAATATTCGGTATGCAGTAATATTCGGTATTTTATCGTTCAGGTATGCGAAGCAGTAGGTTCGTCGGAAGTTTATGGTTAAACGGAATTTCCAACGAGACAACTTTCGTAAAAGTTAACGATAAAACGTTAGATTTTTGAAAAAATATTTTTAAAAATATTTTCAGAAAAAACATTTAAAACTTCGAAAACTTAACTTTCGAATGTAAAAAGGGACAGTCGTTAGTTCTGAAATTTATTTATTTGTACATATTTTTAAAATTATTTATATCGCTACCTAGCTACTATAGGAGTAGTTTTTTTTTTATTTATATCCATATATACGGGCTTTTTAGTACCCCGTATTATTTTATACTCTGTAGTCGTTGTAAATAGGCCCGTATTACTCGTACGTTATTACGTAAGATGAATAATTTGACATAGGTCGCCGTGTATATAGACCTACGCTAGTTTATATCCTTATTTATGGAACTAGTTTCCTCGGCGAGTCCGCTACCTAATATTCCGGTTATATACGTCTTTAGTTCTTTTTCTAATTCCTCATCCTCAGCTTATTCGTCTACTCCGACGATTTCTCAACGTTATTTTCTTTGCACGCTTTTCGTTAACTCGGTTCGCTTCGGATTAAATTTAGTATATTCCAGTAAACCGATATGTATAAGGAAAAAGCAAATTTCGCTAAAGCCTCCTTCCAACTAGTTGACATTGAGCGATTACTAGTCCGTCCCTCGGTAGTACGAAGTAAATTGTCCGGCGGTTAAAAGCACGCTCGGCTAGTTAAATACCGGTTTTTCCCAAGCATTTCAACTTTACATATAACTCCTCGTCTTTTAGACGCTGTCCAGGAGTACAACAGAGAAAAAGAAACGACCTTGTTTTCTTTTTCTCGTTAAGTTCTCTTTTGTTTCCTTTTAGTTATTTCTTCTTCTATTTCTTTTTTTTTTTACTAGCCGCAAAACTTAAAACTTAGAACTTGGAACTTGGAACTAGAAACTTCGAATTTAGACGGATCAGTCAACCGTAAGTTCGGTAGTTTCTTATCTAGTACACGATTTCTTTCTTTTCAGTGGTCGGTCGGTCTCGCTACGTGTTTCTCTATTACGCTTTTATTTTTTTATTTTTTTTTATATAAGCAAATTTATTTTACCCTTTCAAGTTGACGTACGTGATACGCATAAACGAGAAAGTACCCACCGCGCACTCTACACTGTTTACATTACCCACGACGTTTATAAACTAGTTTTATATCCGAATGAAAGAGAACGACTAAAAAGAGAAATAACTCGATTTTACGAAATCGTTATTAACCGAATAAAAATAAAACAATAATTTACTCTCCCTGATTTAGTTTTATTTCCAGACTTTCTCTATTCGGTCTCGTTGGTAATTTTATTTCCAAAACGGATACGAATTTTATCGTTCGTTTTATTATAGAAAATCCGACTAAAACGACCAAAAAAAAGGAAAAAATAAAATCAACATTTTCAGTTGCGTCAATTATGTACGCTCGACTTGTTGGACGGAGATATTTTACAAGATGAACGCAATTCGGATTCAGATTCGGTCATTCTACAGATACTTGAATTCATTATTGTTATAATACTGCTCCTAATCTATTTAGAAAAAGCTTTTGGTATAATTCTATACGAAATGACTGGCGTTTATTAATTTAATTGAAGATTATTCAACTAATCGAACATTCTAGGTGACTAACTTTTTAAACAACTCTTCGACTAAAACATTCGCCCCGTCGGATGCGTCCTTCATCCGTTTTTAATATTAATAAATGATATTCCGAAATTACCGTTTGCGCAGATAGTATACTATACGCGGATGAGCGTTGTACACTGCACTTCGTACAGACACAATATAAAACCGCTACAGAAAGCTTATTTTTTCAAATATTATAAAAGATGTAAGTTGCACATAAACGAACAAGCGAGTCAAAAATAAGTATACTACTCGAGAATTGTGATATAGGTTAAATTTTAACAGCCATATCACACATAGGCCCATAAAGCCACGCGTTTTATAACTCCGGTCTTAGCGCTAAAATAAAAAATTAATATAAACAACGGGGGTTATCAGACCTAGATTAATGCGTTCCTCGTCTGGTGTGTCTAATAGTACCTAAAAATATTTGAAAAATCATTGCTGCTGAAATCTTATTACTACGCGCTACACCGGAATATCTTATTTGCAACCTTGACATTATTTCATTTGTTAACTATGTATCGAAAACATTTCACTGTAAAATCCGAACAAATTAATTAAAGCTATAATTATGTTACGAAGTTGCTCTTACACTGGGTATAACGTCGATTTTTATAATTAATTATATTATTATTAAGCATTTATATTAATTTAATGATATATTATCGTTTATTAATGACGTAGAATTTAATAATTTCATTTTTTTCCTCTAAATTTTTTCCGTTGGTTTTTCTTATATAAATTAACGCCTAAATCCTGCGTCGAATATTCGAGGAAATTAATCCGCTTCGCAGAATTTACTGTCGGGAAATTTATTTTTCAATATTTTGGCCATACGAGACTTTATTCTAAATGAGGTTGAGTAGATGGCCAAAGATCAGGAAGAATATAGATGCTCGAAAGAAGAACTACAGAAGTATCAACGTACAAGTCAACAGTATATCGAACTACTAGACTAAAAATCTATCGGCGCTAATTTGTATTGCACTTTTCAATTCCCTTATAAGTTTTTATAATACCGGGAAAAAATTGTTTATGCTCCTAATCAATTGAACGCGTTTCAAATAGATACGCGTACAAAACGCGTTCAAAACCACCTCTAGAGTAGTTCGTAAAGCAACATTTCTACGCAAAATTTTACCATTGGTTGGTTTTCTTCAATTTATTACGGCTTATCATTTATCCAGAGTAGCAATAAACGTACTGGTACGATGCAATTAAAACTGCTAAAGTATTTGACACTACCAAGGCAAGCGGGCCTTTTTGTACGAAAAACGATTTACCGTAAATTTCTTTCTTATTTAATCGAATTGTTATAGAACTTTATACGCGCGATAAATTTATTATTTATAAATACGTTACGCTTGTTTTCTGTTTCATGATGACCGCTATCATCTAACAGTCCGTGGACTAGTTTATGCTTGTCTTTTTCCACTCGTATCGGTTTCATTTCCGAGTAACTGGAGAATCCGGAATCCCTCTTCAGATTATCTATTTAGCTTACCTCTTATTCGTTTTCCTGATATATATCCTTCAATTGCATCTCGCAGCAATCATCCGTGTCGTAACACATTCCCCATCCAAGATCGTTTTTTAATCCGGATCGAACGCTAGTTATAATAAAATAAGGCTCGTTCAGAACATTGCCTACTAAATGCTCCTCGTTATACTAGAATTGAGGCTTCCTTTTGTCGGCTATTCCGCTCCCATTTATTCTATCATCGGGTGTACGTCTCTTAAATTCGGTTAAACTATCGCAATTCTCGGTACGGATATTGGCAATCCTCAAATATATAGATAAATATTTCATATTCAAACCTATCTTCCACTATTTCCACGGTATGCTCGTATCCTAATATCTGCCCTCTCATCATTGTTGGTTTTTCCCGTGTAGAGTTAAATTTTTCAATGCGAGGTAATAAAAAAGAATGTACTAATCATATTTCCATAAATACTACATTCTATTTAATCGTCTTCGATTTAATTATAATAGACGATTTTAATAAACTGATACGTTTCGCCGTTTTTCCCTCCATATTCCCGATGTTATTAAGCTGCGACTACTACTATAAATTATTATTCGTTATTTCCCCATATTTATTTTAAGGTATAAAATTATTATTTAAAATTATAATTTAGTAACTATAATCTACTGGTCAACCAAAAATAAAAAAACCAAAACCACATGTATACGTGTAATAATATTCGGAAATTCTATTCGGGTTGAATATAGATTGAAAATTCAACAAGCAATATTGTATAATGAACACCGTTATAAAATTCACATTTTAATGTTAAGAGTTTGTGTACGATTGGAAACGGCATATTTATACATTACGTTTATCGACGGTATTTTAATTATTTAATCGATTTATTTATTTTACGTATATTTTCCGTATAATCAGGTACGTTTAGTTAAAATATTTCAATGCGACAAAATATATTTACGTAACGGATTAAAAATTATCTAGACATTATTTTATATTTTCATTTTAGTAGTCCTAAATCAAAATGTTCGTATATAAAAAAAAATTGCTCGATAATTAGCGACGTTAGAATTCGTTAGATTACTTTCTTTTTGTTTTATCTTTTTTGGAGGGCGTAACATTTTACACAGGTCGCAAACAAAAATTTAACGCACCTCCTATACGCGGATGACATTGTATTATTTGCAAATAGCCTGAAAAAATTACAATAGGTCAAATGATAAATGCACACAAATAGGGCTTAAAATCAATATTAAAGTAAATATATGTGCAATGAACTTGTAAGAGATAAATTCAAGGATATAAATATGAACACAAAAAAAGTGGAAATGGTTGATAAATTCGTCTATTTAGGGCAATTTAAACAACGACTTAGAAAGATATCCGGAAGAATACAATTAGCACGAATGGCATAAAGCTTAGAAGCATACTTAAGGAAGTTAAAATTAAGCCTGAAAAGGCGTGTGTTCGATCAGTGTGTAATGCCAGTTTTAACATATGCTGATGAAACATGGACAAAAAAATGGAACAAAAAATAAAAGTTCGAAAAGGTCTATGCTGCGGAATGGACAAATGGACGACAAAGTGGAAAACAACAAAAGTTAAAGATGCAATAAGTATTATTAAACATAGCAAATGGTGATGGTGCGGACGTAGCTAGAAAACCGATGGATATGTACGAAACCTGAGAGCAAACGAGCTTTAAGACGAGCAAACGGTGGACAGATGAAATCCAAAAGTGTTCAGGTTAAATTAGCGGGATGAAGCTCAATATCGCGGCGTCTGGGAAAAGTAGCAGTGGACTGATAATGGCTAATGAAGAAGAAGAAGTAAAATTTTAAACTTTCTCTTTAAATCAACTTAAATTTATTATCATCGTTTTTTTTTTTGTTGTTTTTTTTTTTTTTTAATCGAGAGAACCACAAAAGAAGCCTACGTAGAAGAATTTCAAATAGACGACGATATTATTTATAAAAGACGTACAAATGGCGGAATAATAAGAAAAATTATAAAGAGAAATTTTTCACCGTCGAAATGACGTTAACATCCGGCGCGCGGTGTACAATTAATTTCGCAGACGACAGACGGTTAAAAGCATTAAGACGTTTCAATTCACCCGTTTTTTTCGTTTTTTTTTTAAAATTAAACGGACATATCAATATCGAACAACGAGGAGTTCAATTCTGAATTTTAAAGTATATCCATTAAAATTTTACGAAGATTATATTTACAGGCGCTTATTAATTACGTAGTTCGAATAAATGTCGTTGCGATATTTTAATTCCGTTATTTCGGTTTTATATCGTTCAATAAAGAAAAATGGAACTGATGAGAATCCATTGTAGCGTATGTTACTATTTAGGAATTTGCTCGTTCGTCTACCGAGACGGTAATCGCGAAAGATACCGAAAAGTAAGACACGGCTATCTATACAAAGCGATTATGTTGACGATAGCGTGCTTTTTGCGATATATAACATTTTCGGATATAGCGACGAATCTACAAGCTCCTAACGAGATCCGGACCACCGGTAATTATACGTCGCAATTCGAAACGTTCCGATCCTGGTACGTTTACTCCGTACTAGTCGGTACGATACATTTTCTATTTGGTCTTTGTTGCAATTTATTCGCTTTGAACGAGTCGAATTGTAAATTTCTTAACGACTATCTGCGGAAATGCGCCGTTGTATCGGTCGACGATCATCTAAAAACGAAAATGTTCGCCGTTTTATTTCTTCTGCAAATTTCGCTCATCGCGCTACTCTTGTTCTTGTTGACGTGTTTCGCTATCGCGTAAGTATCTCGATTGTTTTATTACGAACTTATCATCAGCTAGCCGACCTATTAGCGATACCGTATATAAGAGTGTCATTAGGGATTCTCTAAGCGGTTAGACGGCGTGATAATTAAAAAAAAAAAAAGAAAAAACTATACTAGTAGCATAATCAGAAGAAATTTAGCCTATCGATACCTGAAAAACTAGCGGCTACCTATCGGGAAGTATGAATATTTAGGCGGTGATGATTGCGAACAAAACCGAAAAAGGTTTGCCAAAATCCGACCAATATCTGCAGAGTTATCCATAAATATCCATCTATGACTATTTCATCTGCGGAAAAGCGCGTCCACACTTTTTGCTGCATACATAAATCATTACAGGCGCCAACGGATATGTAAGACGAGTAAAACGAAATAAAAAATTACTACCATTATATTTAATCGCGAAAATTGTTTGCTAGAACAACTAAGCTTACACCACATATTAATGGAAAAATTACGAAAAAGAAAGGTTAACCTATAAACTAACGGATTATAAAATACCGGATAATATATCGAATACTTATTAAAGTGCAAGGGATGATTAACGCATAATATGAACAACAGACGCAAATAATCTTAACAATCGAGCGTCTATAAATACAAGAAGATAAAATAAAACAAAAAAGGCAATACCCGGTAGCTAATTATATTAAATATTCATATTTTTAACCTATTATCCGGTTTGGTGTTCGATATCGAACGCTAATTATATTAAATAGCAGCTCGTTCAGAACTGTCGTCTCAGTTGCGTACTAAATTAGATTATACGCTTAGTATTATGAAATTACCCCGTGTTAATTCTTAAAAAAAAAAAAAGCGGGTAAATTTTTCGACGATTGCCACGTATACATGTGAAAATGAGTTTATCTCATTAAGTAATTACGATTCCAGACAACTAATGCTTATGTATAGGAAATATAAGTATAGACGTATTAAAACATAATTTATTGCTTACTAATTATTACTTTAATTATTAGCGCGATGTTATATTATTTATTTTCATACATAAGCTTCAGCCTTATATCCGATATTAGTTTGCGATTTTTTCTTTGCTCGGTTTAATGCGGAATGCGTGTCACTAATTTTGGTATATGTGTTCGCGCACTTAGTGAGATGCCGCAAGTAATAGCTGTATTTTTTTATAAATACTGTTACTAGACAAGGCATACATATTTTCAGCTAGGGCGAATGATGGTTGTGTATAATAACTTTTTATACCGCGAGATGGGATCTTCGGTTGAATATATCCGAATAGCTTTATCGGCATTATCTCTACGACACAATCGATGCGACTTGTGAAAGATAGACATCTATCATGATTCCTGGCTACTTAACTTCTTTATCGTGTGATGATCATTGATTATTATACCCGATATAGGTGTGGCATGTGTCTTCTTGTGAAGAGAATGACCTCAGGTTTTTTCATAGTTTTAACTTCCAACGCCCCACTTACAAACGATGGAAGCGAACAATCTACTAAATAATTATTATGTTTGACGAAATATAAAATATCAAAAATTCCATGAGCAAAATACACGCTTACTCCTAACATGCCGTCTTTTTCGTTCCAGCTCAGGCTTGAATGCCAAAAAAAAAAAAAAAAATTAATTTGTGCTCGAAACGAGCAATTGACGACGATCGTGATTATACTTTAATCGTGGTTATTCTAGAGCGCTAATGTAGTACCAACAAAATAGTCGACAATCAACGATGCTCTTTTAAATATTAGTTTCTTCTTCTTCTTCTACGGCATCTGTTTGGCGATCAACATGGCTTTGTCCTTGGACACCTTTGCTAACTCTGTAGATGTCTTGTTGTACCACATTTTTCTTCTCCCAGGATTGCAATGTCCCTCGATGACATCATTCAGGACAAATTGGGATAAATAATACCTTTCTGGATGTTTATTTATATGACTGTAATATTTTAATTTTCTGGAGCGTATAGTGTATAGGAGTTTTCCCCATTGGCTTCGCGCAACACATCTGTATTGATGGTCTCTGTATGAAATCTTCAAAATACGGCGATATATATTCGATTTTCTGTTCAACTTTATTTTATTTATTCGTAAAATCGTCGTTATATAGATATGAAATGTTTGCCGCCGCTATAATTGCAAATAGTTTCAAACAGTTACTCTAATAAATAATCTATATAGCGTTGTTAGAATAATCGTTATGTTGAAATCTGTCGTTTTTTAACAGCAACAGCGATAACCGTGATTTCTTGATCGGTTTGAGCATCTTATTTTTCGACGTCAACGTAGTCGCTTGCGAATATTTGCTGGTCCTATTATTCTACGTCGGATCGCGTTCATTGGCCGAAATCGAATTACATCTGGAGACGCTGTTGATTCGTTTAGGAGGCGGATATCAAGATTTGTACAGACGACGAACACGGTCGCCGTCGTCAATTCGACATTTCCGGCATTATGCGTTGCCGTATATGGAGTTGAAAATGTTACGTCAACGGCATAATACGTGTTTAGACCAACTGGAACGATTACGTCATCGGTATCGTTGGTACATGTTGATGATGACCGCGTTAAATTTAATTCACTTATTTTACTCGGTCTACCATACGGCTTTTAACGTTTATCAAGCGTTGTTCGAACTGAAACGATTAAAACCGTCGATCGTAGGTACAGTATCGGGCGGTCTTTATCATTCTTTCAAACTTTGGTTACTCTGTACGTGCGACGACACCATTAACGATCGCGTAAGTATAAGTATTCGTTCTTTTTTTCTTTTATAGTTCGAGGACCCGCTTATGTCATGAGCTAACTAGCCGAAAAAAAACGTTTTTGAAATAACATCGTGGGGGGAGAAGCGAGTGTGCTTAATCTTTGTCTAGGTGGGTAACATCGAGGTTTTGAAGTGAAACTTCTATTGACGTGTTGTATAGAGTTAACTCGTAAGACGAGAGTCGACTCGTATTTTTTCTCTTGCGCCTGCGCACACGACTATCTGTTATTTCGTTGAAATATTCGTTACACAAAGGACGTTAGATTTGAGAATATTTGAGTAATCGCAACATAAAGTTATAGAGTGCGTACATTTTCTTTGTGAAATTTATACGAAATCGTGAGTTTATTAAATTAGTGTTCGGTAGTGTTCTACGGCGAAACGGATCAATCAGTAGAGAGAAGAGCACGAATGGTGAAAGCGAGGAAAGTATTTCTTAACATGAAAAATTCGATGATTCGGAAGGATTTGAAATTACAACTACGAATAACTCCCGATGTTACATTTGGTCGATACTACTATACGGTATGAAAAACCGGGTTCTCACACAATCCTTGGAGAAGAAAATCGAAGCTTCAGAGATACCATGTGACCAATAGAGAAATGTCGAATAAAATGTTAGATTGAGCTGAGGTGCTTTAAACCGTCGAAACAGAAAGATAAAATATGATGGACGCATGCATAGGCATCCAGAAAAACACCATCTATTCCATCTTATACAATATGGTGAAATTTTTGGAAAACCTGCAAGGCAAAAACATTCCTGAGAAGCAGATATGAAATGATGGTATCAAATATCAGCGCCCCAGCTCCAAGAGGCTCCAAGAGATAAGGGTTTTTCGACTACAGACGACGTAACAAGAAGAAGGATTTATTTGTAGTCTGTGTACTTTGGCTATCAGCTAAAATAAGACGGGTCGAGCAAGTATATTTATTAAATTGCGTTAGAAATCCTTCTATAGGAAAGCCTTCCTCGTAGTTGTCGAAAAATTTTCCACATAACCAGTTCGCCGTAGACGTTACAAATTACCGAAGATAGAGTAAAAGCCTGTCTTAATCCGAGTTTAAACGCCTTTACAACGACTACGGACGTTTTACTGTCGTGATAAGAATTCGCAATCAAAAATATAGGATGTTTAAGAGACGATTTAAAGTGCACACGTCCGTAATGTATTCAATTTCAAAAGTTTTAAGTAAACCGGTACATTGTGCTGGGATTTTATCAATAATCTGTCGAATATTAAAAATCTATATATATGAAATACGCTTGTTGAAACGAATGAGATGTACATGATTAAAAATTGATTTTAATAAACCGTAGATGACAATAGAATTATATATGAAAAAGAACTAATCTTTCAACAAAGGATATGTTAATACCATTAGCTGAAAATATAACAGAACAAAAAGCTTACCCATTATCCTTCACTAACCTCACGATACCGCGGGATATGACCTAAAGGCCAACAGGATCAATTACAGATCAGAGGAAACTTTACCAACGACATCGATGGAATCGAAAGAATGTTAACAGATAACTACGGATTGTTGCAACACATGGAGCAATGAAGGGTCGTTTCAAAAGGCTGGAAAAATCAACTGACTAGTCGAATGACAGCCACTCTGAGCCTGATGAACCAATTGCTTAACACATGATCTAGAAATATATATTAATATATATTTATATTTGTTTAAAAATATTATGTAAATCTCCATATGCCGTTTGTAACTACCGGGGTTATTACAGCATTAGGAGACATGTGACTAGTTTATATGTATGCTAGGAGTCCGATTTCTCTGGCAAAAGTCAGAATTCTAACTATTGATTGAGGGTTGTTTGAGAGTATTTTGTGTACCGGGCCCTGAATTTTGCGTTTCAACCTGTTTGGTGTGAGTGTTTAGCAGATAAAGTGTGTGACTGTTGGTTCTGTTACATGTCCGCATAGGGGCAGTTTGTTGGTGGAGGGCTTATACAGATAATCCACATGTAAACGGTTTAGGGTACCATATTCTTTCCTGTTTGTTCCTCCTTCTGGATGCCACCGAGGTTCTATGGTTGATACTCCTCAGGAAGGTTGTTTGTGAGTTCCACTGGTCCATTCCTATTTACTGTTGTTCATGAGTTCGTGTACTAATGTTGACGCGGTGAATATTCTGGTACTGGTGAAAGTACCATTAACCGAGCTTCGAGGTCTACTTCATCACTACCGTGCATCCCAATGTGACTTGGGATCCACAGAAAGCAGATTTCCCATCCTTCTTTATGTAGTGTGTGTAGATTGTGTTGGATTTCTAATATTATTTTATTCTTATTGTCTCGACGGCATATTAGTTGTAGAGAGGAGAGGCAGTCTGTTATAAAACCAATGCTTTTCGATGCGGAAGTACAGCTGATCTGATGTACTGAATGCAGTACGTAATTCCATACAACTCTGCATCCAGAGAAGTGCAGCCATCGCTTAGTCTGATTGAGTATAGTATATTATCGATTTGGTGAGAGCCAGCTGATGGTTAATTTTCATTCCGTCTGTGTATGCGTGTGTGTAGTCATTGTATTTTTGAAAATTGTTTAATACCATTTCTTTTATATTTGTGGGGTGTGTACATTTATTGTGCTGTGTGAGAGATAAATCTATTTTTGTTTCGGAAGGGTCCAAGGAGGTATTATTATAATTCAATTTTGGAATTAATTATTAGTATTCCAATATTTATAAAACAGCACACTATGTAATAGGTTAGAGCAATCAAGTTATAAACATTTTACAGCATAATGAAAATCATTCTAGCATAGCTAGAGATGTCTTACTAGCAACAATTATACCTAAGAACATAAATATATTTATTTGCGATACGTGCAAAAGTAATTATGTACCCACAAACTTTAATAAAATAATCCGCAACTATAAATCATCGATGACAACGAACAGCTTCGTCGAATTTTAATCGATTTCGTACGGATAACTCGTAAATTTATTACAATCCGCGTTATTAACATCGTTTATCGTTTTTTCCCGTAGATAAAGTCGCTGGATATCGTGCTGGATAGATTGCTATTGTCGAGATCGTCGACCGAATTAATATTTTATAAAGTAAGTAACGGAAAACGATTAACGAAATGAATAAAAATGCGATTAATCTAACGTCTCCAGTGTTAGATTCGCAGTGATAGTATCGTTATTATTGGGTTACTTGAATACTAATGCATAAGTTTATTATTCGACTTTTAATCGATATTTCGAATTATTTAAAACCGTCTTGTTATTTGAACTATTTCTTTTTTAAGTTATTGCAAGAGAATCTCCGCGCCATCGCAACTTTTTTACTCGTCTTGTAGGATTCTTAAAGGGAGTAAATAAATGCATCCTGCGTTCGTTTGAGTTAATATTAAATTGCAATTTACCAAAAAAAAAGAAAAAAACTTTTTATACGGGTTTATATATTATCGATATGTATGGTGTATATTTAGGTCATTACGTAGGGTTAAGTTAGATACATATTTTCGTGCAAATGCGACGATACAAAGTCTTTTCGATTAACGTCGCTGTGTTTATTTCTTTTACACGCAATTCCATATCGATTCCATAGTTCCAGATTGGAGATATCGTAGTTAAATACATTTTTCTTTTTAAAGCTAAGTTTGGATTTCCTTCCTAGAAGAGGATACAGCAATCTGGTAGTTTTCCTTGCTCGAGCCATGTGAAACATGTTAGCCGTCGGTCAATATGCATTCCGAGGTATTTTACGCAGTTTGTTGACCGACATATAAGGTGACCCAAAGAAGACGGCCGTTTTGTCGTTTCCTGAATAACTCGAAAACTGCTCGATAAAAATTTTTGAATGAAATTTTATTGAAAAATAGAAGACCGAGTGATTGAATTATAAACGTTGGCTATGTAACATATATCAATGACAGGACAGCAATCATTATTAATAACTAAATACAATATTGTAGCTCTTAGTATTGGCCAATTTATTCTAATATCCCGTTACTTATCCCCAAATAAACCCAGGAACTCTATAATAAATAATATCGATCACAAAACTTTTTCCAAATTTTACTGTAATATTAGTTGATGATTTAAATATTAGACTACCTCAATTGGAGCCTCAAGTCAGACGAAGTCAAAATTCACTGTTGTTACAAGATCTGATGTATAGCAATAATCTGGTTATTAAAAATGATAAGTCACCAACATTTAACAATCGTAATGGGAATAGCATCATAGATTATCTGCTGCTGTCTGCTGGTATTACCCAATTAGTAAGCTTCCAAATGAAACGAATATTTCATTCTCAGTGTCCTATAATTTTGAAAAGGCGCTAGATATTTATAAATTCAACAAAACTCTGTATAAAAACTATATTACAACACTGCAAGAAAATATCAATAAATGTTAGTCTAATGATAGAGAAACACATCAATAAACTGAATGCATACCTCAGTAGTACTGTTCATAGATGTCAGAGGCATTAATATCAAGCTGCGATTGGTGGACTAATAAGTTGGAGCTAATTAAAAACAAACTTAATCTAGTTCGGAAAATAAAAAGACTAAAAAATGTAGAAATTCAATTAAACTTTTCTATACTAATAACACACTTAAGCAACTGAATGTTGAGTATAAACATGAAATAATTAGGGCAAAACTACAACAATAGAAGACCTTTGTGAGTGAAAGTACTGCATGGGGGTAAACCATATTAAATAATCATTAGACAAAATCCAACAGTGACTATCCCCAATATAGTCCGTGCTCAGCAAACAATTAGTGATGATTATGAAAAATGTAATGCTTTCTTAAAATATTTTCTGCCTAATAAACTTGATGCACTGCCGATATTTGTACTAACGTTTCAGATGAATCCTCCAGAGGTCAGTAGTCAACTTTTTAATGATATAATTAAAAGGCTTAAAAATAAAAAGGCTTCTGATAAAATAAACAATAAGGTAATTAAACAACTCAACTTGAAATTTAAGGAACTCTTCTCAATATTTATCAGCAAATGCATAGATCTTCAAGTCTTCCCCAGCGCTGGAAAATAGCTGAATTGAAATTGCTCCCTAAACCTGGAAAGATATCTTCCGATATTTATCGCCCAATCTCTTTACTCAACTGCATTGGTAAGGCGTTTGAGGAACCATCTGCTGCTATCCAAAATAAATGAACAGTGTTTATTGCCTGACAATCAATTTGGTTTTCGCGCAGGGCACTCTGCTGAAACTGCTGTTTATAAATTAGTACGCACAGTCAGAAATAGTGCGGGGTTGACTGCAGTTGTCATTCGATATTGCAGGTGCATTTGATAACTGTAAGTGGTCTGCAATTTTTGATGTAATTAAAAATTACAAATTCGATCCATACTTAATTAATGTGCTAGTAAGATATTTTCAAGATAGACTTGCTCACCTCAGCATTGGAGATGCAAATAGCTCAAGGAAAGCTAGATGTGGAGTTCCACAAGATTCTGTACTGGGACCTACACTATGGAATTTACTATATTCCGATGTTCATTATTAGGTAGAGGATTTCTGTAAGCTCTTTAATAACAATTGTGAGTTAATCTCGTACTCTGATGACCTCTGTCTTATTTTTCAGGTCTCTATGATTTAAATAAGGATGATGATTGAATTTCTCGAGGCTACCGTAATAAATTTTAGACCGACATTTTCTGTACCAAAATTCAGATTTTCCGGCAACAAAAAAATTATAGACATTATCGAAAAATTGAAGCGTATCTCTGGCTATGCTGTTGAGCACACGGCCATCTTAAAATATCTGGGAATTCTGATATTGATGATAAGCTTACATTTATGCCACATCTCAACTATATTCATTCAAGATGTGATTTAGTTATTCCGAGTAATGGATAAAGAAAAATGTGCTCGGTTTTCATTTAATTTATATTTTCTTAACGTAAACGTATTTAATTAACGAAACTATATTTTTCTCTCTGTTCGCATAGATCAAATTATTTCAGTTTCAAAATCGCGCGAGAAAATTTAAGTTATCGGTACACGGATTATTTAACTTGGACCGTTCGTTTTTCTTTTCGGTAAACGTTCAATCTACTACGTAAATAAACGAATACACACACATGTAAAGTATATTTATGTAGTTGTCGCTTTAAACATACACATATTATATATAGGTGTTAGTGTGTTCGTGTGTGTGTGTAACTAAAGTTCCCATCAACTCGTGACATCATCCCTATGATCCTCGTCAAACGACCGGCCAACGATCGTATACCTTAGAAAAATCAGCATAGAGACCGATTTAACGCATGTTTTGCACCTGATAGCGCCTGACTGTAACAGGCGTATGAAAAAAGCAAACACTCCCGGTTTAGACACCTGCGTTTATCTTACCTATTTATTTATTGAACTTCCGTACAATTTACCCGTAACAGTATTGGATATTATAAAATAAATAAAGACGGACTATTTATAATATGCGGAGGTAAGTAAAATCAATGATACATTACGTTTATTAGAGTACATTTTATACACAAATGCGCGTATATACGCGTTTAATAAAAAATCAGTAAACGTCCTGAGATATTTGCCATTATGCGCATTAGCATGGGCGGAGGAACAGCCCAATGAATATGTTAATTATATTAATCGATAACGACCAATTTATGAGGTTTGATACATTTCAGCCTTCTGAGATCCAGATCAGTAGTCAAAAGTGACGACGCCTATAGTAAAAAAGCCGTTTCTCATACTGTCCAGCATCATTTTTAATGGAGTGCGTCATTTAGTTGAAGCCAACGAGTATTTAAAAAAAAAAAAACGAACCAAATTAATCGATCATACTGCTCTCACCGGCTACCCCCCGATGATATTGGTTTAAAAGTGAAGTTAGCAAAAAGAGAAAAAATTGCTGTTGAAAGCTCTTCCAAAAATGCTGGATTTGTCTTTTCAAGTTCACATAAACGAAAACAACGAACGCGAGAGTACACACGTGAACGGTTCTAAGACATGACGAATCAGTTCTGAGAAGTGAAATATTTTCGTGTTAAGCGTTTTTTCTTTCGTGTTAAGTGTAGACGCGTGACAGTTTGCCGCATTTTGTGTTCATCTTTATTTTATTCGCGTTAAACATATCTCGCTGTATATGCTTAAATAATAATACGCTGTTTAATCGTATCTATTATAGAATGTATTATTTTATTATAACGCAGGCGCTGGTCACAGTGTTAAGCTACGTTGTGGTTTTAGTTCAAATCTCCAACGATATATTAACGAACCAAGAACCGGTGGTTATTTCTAACGTAACTAAGTCACCATTCACGTTATGTTGAATTTTTTCTACAATTTATATTTATAGATTTTTATCAACGAGACGGTAGAGCTAAATGAAATTCTATAATTAAGCTATCGAATTACATCGAAATATTACGTTCATTAACTGATTGTGAATAATGTAGTTTAACCAAACTATCTGACAATCTATCGGTAATTTCAGTCTGATGTATATACATTAATTTAATTGAATATATAAATAAATTGTTTCGATAATAAACGGTAGTTTTTTAAAATACTCAAAATTATGCACGATCAATGAAACTGTGTAAACAGACGTTCTCTCGTCAACTTTTCTTAACCTGGAGCTTGCTTAGTTTTAGAACCACCTATTTTTTATTAAGTAGGACTGAAGCAAATCAGAGCTGTCATGTTTTATCATCATAATTCGCATAAAATTATATCTAATACTATCTTTTCACGGATTTTTTTTTTTTTAATATTCTTCATTTATTTTACGACTTATTTTTATTCATTTAAATTTACCATTTTACTCTCGGCTACGCAATAACATAAAATTTCCGGGCACCGACTTAGATTTTTAATGGATAAAAACCTTCTGCCGCATTAAATATGCGATCTTAAAGGCACTTTATTCTACTATACTAGGCCATGACATAATCTATAAAGACACTTGGATACAGTTAAACTGCAGCATTGATGGATACGAATAGTTGGCTGACTGTTGTTTTTGTTGACGTAGAACGTCAATGCGTACTTCAATGAGTTATTAAACCGACGGAATGAGATATCGTTGTTTTTACATCGCAATTGAGTAGTTAGCTTATTTGCTAAAATATTATAATCTTCTAATCGTTTTGTCTTTTATAAATAGTATAGAAATTAGTCATTTCAATTGAAAACGGAATTATTAGAATGACGTGGCCTAATTATTAGAGCGCTCGACTTTCGTATAAAGTTTATAAAATTATTCCTAATTAAGTAACTCCTAATTTTGACGGGGAAGACAGTAACGTATGGCATAATATGCGCGCACATTTGCATTGCGTCTAAGCCTCGAATACTAGTCCATTTTGTACGTAAAAATAATGTACGTCGACTAGTCGCGATATTCGACATTAGAACGATTATATTCGCATAAACGAACTCTTTAAAGAATGAAAAATTATTTAACAACTCTAGCGCCAATTAAATCGTTAAATTACAAAAATAATCAATTTAATCGCTAGGTTAAAAATTTATCTATACAATATACTAATATACACTTCTTACCTTCCACTTCTGGACAACTCCGACAACTGTTATTTACATACCGATGTTGCCAAAACTGGCTAATTATTATTACCGTGAATTCTACCTTCCGAGGACCGGAGCTCTAGCAGCATAACCGAAGAATAGAAAGAGATTCCAGATTGACTATATACTAATCAAGGCAAGATTTAGAAACCAAGTGAAATTATGTAAAACAGCACCAGGAGCAGATATTAATAGCGATCATAATTTGGTAATAATGAGGGGTTTACTCAGAAAAACTGAAAGAAATGACAAAAATCCACGATACCATATAGAAGTATTAAGAAATCAAGAATTCAAAAAAGAATTAGCGCGCTGTATAGAAGATTAATTAAACCACAATAGCAGCCAGGTCAGCATTGATGGAAAATGGGAAGACTTGGAATCTGCAATGACGAAAGTAACAGAAATCAAACTAAAAAGAGAGAATCGAATCAGAAAAAAATGGACAACCGAAGAAGTAGTGAAACTAATAGAAGAAAGGAAAAAATACAAACATTCTGAAACTAAAGACAGCATAGAAAAATATAAAAAACTTCGAAATATGGTGAACAGAGAGGCCAAGAAAGCGAAAGATAAGTAGATTGAAGAGAGCTGCTCATATGTAGAAGATAATTTGAACAAAAAAAACACTATGAAAGTATTTCTGTTATGGAGACCAAAGAAGTAATACAATAGGAGACAAGTTTAGGAAAAAATTAATCGAGACTAAAGAAATAGCAGATAGATGGAAAGGATACATAGCAAAACGATACGCTGATAAGGAGCTAGATGAAAACACTATAGAATCGGATGATCTGGTTGAAAAAAGACAAAGTGGGACCAAATATTATGGAATGGCAATTTGAGAGGGCAGTTAAAGAGTTAAAAACAAATAAAGCTTCGGGAATAGTTAAAATTAGTGGAGATATAATGCAACTAACAGACTATTCCGTCAGATTGTTTTAAGTATTTATATTTCATTTTATATATGTGTAAATTTGTGAACTTATATTTAAATTAATATTTTGTGTTTTTTAAATTTTTATTTAAATATCGCTTGATAATGGCGTAGTTGCCGAAAAGCTTTGTGAAATTTAAGGAAATAAACTTTTAATGATTTAAACCGATTTTTGTAATTAAGTAAAAAAATCACTACATTCCGCAATCTAAACTTTAATAAAAGAATGCTACGAAAAAGTTCGGCAAGGATTTTGAAAAAAGCTTAATCTTAACTATACCGAAGAAATAGGGAACTACCAGTTGCAGTGAACATCGAACACTGAGTCTATTATCACACGCCTCGAAAATATTAACCAAAATCATATGTAAAAGAATATCAGATAAAATAGAATCAGAACTAGAAGAAACATAATTCGGATTTCGGAAAGAAATAGGATGTAGGGAAGTCATATTATGCCTAAAGATGATAATTGAAAAATGTATGGAAATAAATAAACCAACGTACGTTGCATTCGTGGATCTGGAAAAGGCTTGCGATAATGTAAACTGGAAAAAAATGTACGATATACTAAAAAGAATAGGAGTTGACTACAGAGATAGACGAGTAATCTAACAAAAATCAAACTGCAATTATAAAAACGAGCAATATACAAACCGAAGCAATAATAAGGAAAGGATTACGTCAGGGATGTAACCTGTCACCGTATCTATTTAACTTATACATGGAACACGCTATTAAAGAATTACATAACATGCATTGTAAAGGAATTAAGATAAATGGAAATGAAATAAGATATGCTGACGATATTGCCATAGTAGCAGAAAGTGAAAAAGTACTAATACATATTTTAAATATAGTAGATAACCTTCTGAATAAGTATAACATGAAGATTAACAAAAAGAAAAGAAAAATCACGGTGTGCTACAAAACAAAAATTAACGCAGCAATTATCATTAAATCAGAAAAAATTGATCACACGGAAAGTTTCATTTATTTAGGTAGCAGAATTGTCAACAGAGGTGAGGTGTCGAATAGCACAAGCAAAAGCAGCATTTAACAAGAAAAGAAAATTGTTAACATAAAAAAAACTGGATTTAGCCGTAACAAAAAGTTTCGTAAAAACATTTGTGTGGTCGGTTTGTTTCAACATTATTTCTTTTCACAATCGTAAATTGTAATCCGTTTAAAAAAAAAAAAAAATTACAAAGAAGTTGAAATCGCTGTTTTTTTTTTAATAAAATCACGAAGTTTTTTGGCTATTAAGCCATTATCAAATGACGATCAAACAAAACACAAAAATATATAAATATATATAATACATGGAATTATAAAATGTAACAATACTAATTTAATACAATTTATACAAACTAACAAAATAAAAAATAGTTTGATAGTGAAAAACAACACCAATCAGCAATATAAAAATTTGTTGAACATGTACATATTAAAAGCAAAGAAAATAAACAGAAAAGAAAAACTTCTGTCTAACATAAAAATTGAATACTTCTTAAAACAAATTCCTCCTAAAAATATTTAATAAATTATTTTTATTTATTTATTTTATCGTTTTCATGTTTTGAAGTGGTTAACGTTGTTTTTTTTTGCAAGGGTTTTCTGTATGTAAAATTTTATAATTTTGGTTAATATTATTAATTTTGTGTTTTAATTCTTTACATGTTTTCCAACTAATGATTTTTCGTTTTTTTTTTTATATGAATTAAAATGTTATTTTAACTCTATTGTAAATTGTCTGCCTGTTATGTATCCTTTTTCATGTTGATATTAATTTGTATACTCGTAAATTTTTTAATATAGTTATTATTTATTATTACTAAATCTACGATATATTTCTTAAATATTATTATTTATTTATTTATTTATTTAATGAAGCCACGCAACAGCTAACAGCCAATTTTAGTGTAGGCTTATAAATAAAATAATACAATGAATAATTTTTTATGAATTATAAAATTAAAAGTAAAAAAAAATAAAATACAAAAAAATAAAATACAAAAAAATAAAATACAAAAAAAGTACATTAAACACATTCACCAGCCTCACACCCATTAAACACACCAGAAAAACTACACGCATTCACAAGTCTCACACTCATTAAAACATACATCATTCACACAACCTTACTCGAAATAAACGGACGAATAATCTTCAACACATTAATAAATACAATATAGACCTTAACGTATATACTACATGTACATTAGTAAAGGAACACATATACCAAACACACACCACATAATAACAATCTAGAACCATTGAAATAGACAACAGCGAAACTCCTCATCGCAAACTATGTTCGGGAAGCAACTTATTAAAGAAATATCTGCTATCAGAGTATGCATATCCATGCAGGGAAATATGTTCAAAAGAGAATTATACAAGCGGAAAGCTGACGGCAACGGAGAACTTAAACCGAGATTCATGCACGCGGCTCACTAAAAAAACGATTCGATCGCCTATTCGGTCTATAATATAGGAGACGGTTGATGTTAAATACTCACTATTAACTCTACCATTCCATACATCATGAAGAAACCTGAATTTAGTTATTTCCATCTGTAGTGTAAAGACCTCACATCCATTATATTTCTTAATATATCGTAATTCATATATTTGATTTGATATATTGTATATTTGTTAATTAGTTTAGTCACACCATTATTTAACTTATATTTAACTTATACGTTTATGCAAAGTGATATTGAACGATTAAACGACTTAACATTATGAATATTTAAACCTGCAGAGTTATTTATTACTATTTGATCATTCACAAGCGAGCCATAAAAACTGCTAATTCTACGAACATCTTCGGTAAAATTAAAATAGAAAATGTTCAATGGAATCGATAATCGCAAAATAAATCTGACGATCTTATATTAAAACGTTTACAATACGAACTGAAATTGCCGTTTGCGGACAGTGCTTGACTGCAGTAGAAATTTATCTCCAGCTCGTCTATGACGTTAAATCTATTTTCTACGCTGTTAAAAAACTTAAAAGTTGTTCTACCGAGCAAACTATTACTACATCTTTTCTGCCATAAATCGAATATAATTACGTTAATTTCCTTAATGAAAGAATTCTTGTTATTAAATATATTATAGTTTAATACTAAATTGAGATATAAAAGATTCTAATACGTTAGTTTTAACTAAGCTAGTTTATCGTTATATATTTTAAACATTTTAAACTCAGATATTAAAGCTGAGTTAAAAAGACTAAGGTCAGTAGGCAGAATGCCAGTAAAAACTGGAGCTGCCATAGTGGACACAGTTCTATATAACGAACCAACACTAAGCAGAAGTTTCCTTTGTTTAGTCAGGAGTTTATTGAACATATTCGAATTTAGTTTATGTATATATATATGCTTGAGCAATAATTAAACATCGATTCTATTACTCCTTTGTAAATAATAACTCTTCCTTTATATTCTAAATTTGGCTGAATTTTAAGGAGCATGTAAAATCTTTTATTCAGACGGAATTTTACACGTTTATCAAAATTTTAATTCATCTAGCATAATTACCAGATATTTAAAGGATTTAACCACGGCTAATGGTTGATTATAAATTAAATTGATTTTCTTAAGTTCACTTTTAAATTGAGAAACCTGCCTGTTACTAATTACCATAATTTCCGATTTTATCAACAGAAAATTCAAGGCCAAGTTGATCAAAAGTAATTTGAAGCTTCTTACACAAATATTTCTGATATTACAAATTTCAAAAGGACTCTTAAGATTAATTACGGCGCACAAGTCGTCCGCAAAGCTAATAAATTCGGAATTATATCCATTTTCAACAGTAGAGATTTCTAAATTAGTACGTACATACGAATATAAAACATTCCACAGAGTCGGCCCTAAAATAGAACCTTGAGGCACGCCGCAAGAGATGTTTTTATACACAGTAAATATGATTTGATATGTATGACTTCCCACATAATTTATTTTTGAATGTAAATAATTCTTATTCGCATCTAAATTGAAAACACAATGTCCGTCAGAAATGTTTCGAAATAAAATCAAAAATGAGAAGTATTTACTAACTAATAGGTAAGAACTCAACGCTATCTATTGAAACTTTTGTATATTGTTAAACCTATTTGGATTTATGAAATACAATTGCGGGGTTGTATTTCCAATATAGATTCCGTACAAAAACGTTGAAACGTCATGGTACGATCATATATCGATTTAAACGCAATAATGACGTACATTGAAACTTAAAAATTCCAATGGTCATCGATGAAATTATCAGGTTTACTTGCACGAGTCATAAAGCTCCTGGACAACTTTGAAGAATTAGGACGACTTAAAGTTCGAAAACCATATAATTTAGTGAATTAATAAGTCGGAGCCACTTCATTGGAAGTGTGTATCTCTGCACACGTGCTTTCAACTTTATCATCGTTATTGTCAAAGACTACATAGTTGTCACAATAATCTTAATTGAAAAAAATCAATACTTTTTCCATGCTAATGATATTCTTCAATGTAACTCTCCCATTTCCTAGTTTTACTGTTTGACCTAAATAAACTGTTTATGTAATTCCAACGTCATTTTTGACTGTCCATTGCAATTTTTATCTTTCGTATATTTTCGTATATTTTCGTAATGATTTCTGTTTTATCCTATATTCATACATAGACCAGCTTATTTCCTGCTCATTACATACGTTCAATACATACATAGATATATAATTATATATATATATGTATGTGACAAAACGTTGCAAATAATATTTAAATATTTGTATCATATATACATTAATATAAATATGTGTACGTATGTACGTATGCTAGATTTTGTGTATATTTGCGTGTACGTGGGTATTATACACGGATAGACGCAATAATTAGGTGATGATGATAACGCTGCCCCTACTGATTATTACGTTTATATTATATCGAATTATTATAGGGTAAAACGTTAGATATTGTATCGGACAGATTGAGATTATATTGCTAATTTAAAAAATGAATCCTAAAATTAATTAATGTAATGATGGAGTTTTTTTTTTTTCGTTGAAATTATGCGATGACTTTTCATCCGTATAATTGTGCGAGCGCGTTGCATTATTAAAAAATATATATACTCGAGATCGGGAACTTTCAGCGCGACCGCGTGTTAATTTAATCAAACTTATATTACAACACCGCCTACGTTGCAGTCAAAAGAAGTCGATGTATACCGAGTCACAAAGTTTCCAACGACAGGCCGCTAACTAATTAATATGTTAATCGGAATATTTAATGAAATTTACCGTCTTTAGGTGTCTCATTTTATATGCGAACATTATAAGTAGGAGGAAGTTTCGAGTCTGTGTTTTACATACCAGTAGTTTGTTATTGTTCGTTTAATTTTCTTTATCCACGCCCGCATAAAACTGTCTCAGCACGCACACACGTAAAACGGAAATGGTAGTATTAATATTGAATTCGTTTGATTAGACCGTTTCTGAAGAATGGTAGATCTGAAGGAGACATTTGCCAAATTTATTCGATTGCTTTCGTCGCTACTCGATAATAATACAAACACGGTAATGTTGCAAGAAGGTAATTCTCAGCTATTCGAAGTAAGTACAGAAGTCAAGTATGTGCGTTAGGTCCCGCGATGTTTTCAGTGTATATGATCTTCGTAATGATCGCGCTTAAGAAGCTGAGTCCTGAAAAAATAGTAATGGCCAGCAGGTTCAATGACGAATTATTTAACATACATAGATGATTGTGTTGAGGTCGCGTATACCATATGGGAACTACAGACCGCTATAAAAATACTTCATACGGTATATGACAGTTTTGGCCTAACTATAGAGAAGGATAAAATTAAATTGCTCGTACAAGTAAATCCTAGGAATAAACGGCAAAAGGAAAATTTATTCGAACTAAGTAATATTGCAAACAGAACAGGTGGAAAGTTTTAAATATCTTGGCAGTGTCATTAGTAAGGTTCAGTTTAGACACCGCAGTAAAATACAAGCTGTCTCAGCTGTAATTAATAAGCTTGATAAAAGAATCATTGATAACAAGCAGAATTTATTGTTAAAAAACTAATAATGTATAAGTATATTGCTTTACGGACGCTCCTTTATGGCTCAGAAATATGGGCCTCCGTACAAGGAAAACACGTTTGTTGAAAAAAGGGCATTACGCACGAATCGTGAAATCTTCGTGCGGGCTAACTGCAAGTGTATTCAAAGAATGAACGATGATTCCGAATAAATTCCGCTTTACGGCCAGCTTCTTGTTACGTCGCATTGGGCGTTCTTGTTGACGGTAAAAAGACTATTTGTGTCAAATACCGAAGGACTGCGAAATTGATCCGAAAAAATGGTAGAAACTAGCGGTGGATAATAATACTTGGAGGCAACCAGTGTAGGAAATGGTCTGGAAAACTCTCGAGTTGGGGAGGAAAATAAAAGTAAATAACATAAAGGCTTACTCGAAACGACTCGAGCGGATTACATTAATTTTTTACGTGATGCAGGTGGAAAGGAATTATGCTGCGCGAATCGGTTTAATTAGGCGCCTTAGAACTCGTAAATAGTGGAGGGTACTTCATACTCGGGTAACCGGTGGATAAATAACGATTATGATAATATAGACGTGCATTAATTCTTTTTAATTGATAAATACATAAAAATGACACTAAGAAAATTCGGATTTGTACGCGAATATCATTCTTGATTTTTTGTTCATCGATATGTAATAAGGAAACCATCTAAAGTCGTCGAGTTATTACTTTATTTGCCTCGATACGAGCAATAGGTTACCACTTTCGGGAGTTTTGCCTCGAGACTTTTTCTATGTCGTCATTTAGAGAAATTCGCACGATTGCGCGCTTATAACAAATAAATAATGAACCGTTAAAGTGGCGGTAGACAACGATTGATGCAGTCGCTTTAAAATTGCTGCGATCTCAAAAGCAAAAGTTAAAAACGAACAATTTGGAAATACGTTATATATACGCATATAATGTTTATATATATATATATATATAAACAAGTACATCAGTACACACGTTGCTTGTATATGTGTATTTTTGCGTAAAATTCGCGTTTCAGAACTGAGAACTTGCCAAATTGGTCTACCTAGACGTTGCGTGTAATAATATATATATATATATATAAATAATAATAATAATAATAATAATAATAATAGATTACTAAAAAAAAAAAAGAAAAACCAAAGGAACCTTCAATGGGGAACATTGCCGTATGTAGCTTAGGAAATAAAATTTCGAAATGTTCTCTCAACTTTACTCGCTCGTTCAATTTTTTTCTTTGTCACTCTTATCGTGTTACGCCCAGAGAAAATCGGCCAACCATATCGTCGGTTGACGTTAAAACTTCCCCCGTCTGGAAAAATACTCCGTTGCTAACGACTGAATTTTCCGTTTAAATATTTACTCAAAAATACCCTCCGCGCACACGTCAGTTACTTTTAAAATTTCGTCTGAATTTTCTAATATTCTACTTTTATTTTCTTTTTAATCTTTTAATCGGCGAACTATTCAATATCGAAAAAGCTGTTTGGTATTTTTTTTGGCTTTATTATTATTATTATTATTTTTTTTATGTCAGTAATTCACGTTATCGATATATCGCGCGGAAAAGTTATATCAGCAGAAAAATTAAGGGTAAGGTGTCGCTTCCGCAATTCTACTGCGCCGATTAGAAAGTATTCATGTTTATTCTCTACCAGTGAATCTTATTCCGGAACGCGTCTAAGCTAGATTGCAACTAATATTGTGTACACGATAGATAGCGAACGTCCTTTGTATATAGCGAAATGATCACCGTCCTGAATAACGCGAAGAGATACGGTTTGCTTTTTGCAGTGATCTAATCCACATTTAGGGTATATTTGCAGAAGTTAACCGAATAATGAGTTAGGGCTGTCAACTTTAATACGTACGTTCGATAACTATTTTAAACTGTTCGCCGATTCACTAAACGGAGTTTTGCACTTCCTGCGATCTACGATTTCTTACAATGATAATGACGCGTATAATGACGTGGAAAAATCCTACATCCTAGCATAAAAGTACATGTCCAGAAATTATAATTTCAGAAAAATCCGATCTGCTGTGTTAAGCAATGAAAATAACTACTTACGACTGCGATATTGCTTTCATAAATTCGTGCGAAATATTTAAAATAACTGCTGGTACGAAAACCGGAGTATTCGGCAGGGCACGATAATATATCGTTATTCATTAGTAAAAGAAAAAACTGCATCCGTGCGCGATTTCTAACGTAATAAAATTTCAACATTCATAACTGGGAAATTTCTTATTGCTGTACCACCTCCCCAGTAGGAAAAATCACAAATTCCCAGCATTAGACCTATTAGTTTAGTAATTTAAGTAAACTTTCTGAAATTTTCTTATTAAAGGTTTATATACAGATGCTAGTAATATTATTCCAAACATTCAGTTTAGATTTCGTTCTACTTAATCTACTACGCAACAAGTATGTACCGAATTTATTACGCGTAATTTCATCTTAAACAGGAGGCATCGTTGTTAAAGCGTTCGATCAAACGTTACCGGTTTTGTGAAATGATCGATATTGTAAATTTTCTCGATTAATTCGGCCTAATTAAGCGATTCAGACTGATAAATTCGTAATTACACAAATGCCGAATATAATACCTGATGATACAATAAACGAAAAAATACACCGATTTTAAAACTCAAAGAATGATTACAAGACGATGGAATTATTAAAAAAAAAAAATATTAAAAAAAAGAGACATAGAATGGAAAATGGCGAGAAAAAGGGATAGACAACTTGGATATCACTACTGCAAGCGATAAGTAAAAATGATGGTGTAAATGTCTGGAAAATGGCTTTTTAGAATGAGTGGAGTACTATATTCATTGAGTAAATTGTTAAAATTATGTATATAGTTGTATGTGTATGTATAGAGATAGATATGTATGTGTATACGTGTACGTACATGTGCATTTGTGTATAAATATTAATTAATTAGTTTGATACCTGTCGACGAGCGAAAGCTCGACGGGGTGAGGTAAAATATAATTATATACTTTTTAATCTGAATATATGTAGATGATTTTATAGTGTGTGTCAGTTTATATATGTTGCGTGTGTTGAAATAGTGTTACATTGTGCACTAATATGAGTGTGTAATTGTAAAAATTTATTCAAATATACGATTTTACAAAAAAAAGATCTTTCTATGTTTTTATAGGCAATGCGAAATAGGCCGTATAAAACTTGTTTAGCGGGTATTAGCGTACTCTATTAGGACTTTCCTCTTTCATCTAATACGCGAGTAGCACTTTTTTTGCGAGCGATACTTTTATACAACTCGTGACGCAATAAAAAGCAGCTTAGAATAAAGCGCGTAATTTATTATTAGGGTAAAAGTGGTAAATTAATATAATTTCGACGAAATCCAGGGCCATCTTTTTCACCCGCACGAAATCAACCTTGGCCGGATAGTCCAGGTTTTTTCAAGATGCTTAAATTGATTTGGAGTGACCGTATACGCTATCCGGGTGTTAGTTTATCGACGTTCACTAGTAAATAATACTGAAGCATTGCCATTTGTCTCATGTGTCAGATTTTTATAATACTAAGAATAAGATGATAATGCAGTGTTGTTGCGAATCTTTCGGAATAAAGGTTTCGCGTTGTACTATAAATGTATCCCTTATTTATACAGCATAAAATGCACATTATGCATTCTCCCGAAAATGAGCATTGTGATTTGTATAAACATTTAGTAAATTTAGTTCATTTCTCTTGTTTATTTTTAAAAAAAGTATTGGTGGATAACCTTTATGACTCACGGTCCTAGTGACTAAACTGAACTTTGAACTAAAATTGTCTTCGTTCTGCCCTTCTTTTTATAACTTGTTGCTCCCGTGTCAATTATTAATTTGATCAATTAGATCAATATATCTATTGCCTTCCTCTATATCGTTTTCCTTCCATTTTTTCTTCAATTATACGAAACTCGGATTATGTCGATATAAGTGCCTATCCATTTGAGCTTTCTTCTTTTTAACTGTTGAATATTAGACTTCTCGATTTATGTTTTTGCGAACGTTTTCATTCTTTATGTTTTCTGTCCAACTAACTTTCTGTCTACGCCAACACACCAAGTTACGAAAGCTTCCATTCTTTTATACATTTGGCGGTTGATCGTTCAAGTTTCTGCCCTTCAGCACTATGCTCCATATATATCTTAACAATAGCTCATTACCCAAAAATATAAGGCCTATTAGTTTAATCAGTAACATTAGTAAAATAGCTGAAAAAGTAATACTTCAAAGATTAAAACAATTCTCAGGTGATCATAGTATTATAAACGAAACCCAGTTTGGATTCAGACCCTTACTCTCAACCGTCATGCAGCTAGCGCGCCTTACTGATCACATTCTTGATCAGTTTAACCTCAACAAACATACTGGACTATTGTTATTAGATGTAGAAAAGGCATTTGACACTACGTGGCACAATGGCATAATATACAAAATGATTCATTATGGCTTTCCCAAGCAACTTATAATGATCATGAAATCGTATCTAACTGATAGGCAGTTTGTTGTTAAGGTAAATGATACCTACTCTAGTACTAAAACACTAACAGCTGGAGTTCCACAGGGTAGTATCTTGGGACCATTCCTATATATTTTATATATTAATGATTTGCCTCGGCTGAGGGATGTTGATACATCTCTTTACGCCGATGACACTGCTCTATTTACAGCTTCCTATCGAATCGATACAATAACAAACAGACTCACCAAAAGTTATTACAAATATACAAATATTACACAAAGTGGAAAATTAAAATTAACACCGAAAAAACGGAAGCTATACTATTTACGAGACGCAGGCCGCAAATAACTCACCACATTGAAATAAGTAACAGGCAACTACCGTGGAAACCTCGTGTAACATATCTTGGTCTTACAATGGACAAGCGACTGTCGTTCCATGAACACATTAAACACATCACGGACAAAGCGCACTCCCGATTATATAAAATTTTCCCCATTTTTCACAAACGCTCTAAAGTTAGTATTAAAAACAAACTCTCGTGTTGTTAAAATGATAAGACGTGTGTTTCTGGTATAGTGACATTGATGTGTAGCGCGTTATAATACAACTATATTTTAAAAGGTACGTTTATCTCATTTATATAATATTATCGTTACGAATAAATTCCATTCAGTATGTCATCCGGTAATAGTAGTGGTATAAAAACAAGGAGCGCTGGTACAAAAAGGAAAGATGATAAACCCCCGTCTCCTTTAAAAGATATAACTCACACAGTTGAGCAGGCATTGGGGAATATTGACTGCCAAATGAATGACGAATTTCGAATTGAACTTACTAACAACATCATGCAGGCGGCGAAGAATACACTGACGAATTTCTTCATGGAACTGAATAGAAAGGTAACAGATATGAATACTCAAGTTAGTAACAAGTTAGAAGAATTGGAACAATATAGCCGTCGAAATTCGTTGATCATATACGGAATTCCCGAAACAGATAAAGAAGATACGGATGAGTGTATTATGAAACTGGCTAAAGAAAAATTATCAGTAAATGTTCCGATCGAAGCTATTTGTAGGTCGCATAGGATTGGAAAGCGACAAGTAGATAAACTGGGGATTAATACTCGACCAATTGTAGTAAAGTTCGTCAGCTATAGATATCGAAAATTACTATTCAGTAATAAACGATTATTGAAAAATACAAATATAGTAATATGGGAACATTTAACGAAGAAACGGATGAACATAGTACGGGAATTATCGAATAAATACGGTCGTAGAAATGTCTGGACGGAAGACGGTAAAATAAACTGTGTCATTGACAGTGCGTCTAATCAAAGGATTGTGATAAGAACGCTGGCCGATTACGATAAATTGTCATTTAGAATTTCGGAAGAGAAGACGATTTAAAATTTCCCACTCTCGCGTTACGCATTATATCGTCTTATATGAAATGTACTTTATGTTTATTTGTAGTATGTATATGTATATATATTATGAGTGTGGTTGGTATATTATGTATTGGTGCGCATGTATTTTATTATTATCATTTTTAAGCGTATTTTTGTGTTGTATGTCAGTGTATTTAAAGTATGTACTTTCTCCCGTTCATTTAGTCACTTCATTAATACTAATACTAGTTTTATCTCTCTTTATGCTGTACGCAGTTTTGCTGAAACTATTCTTAAGAGAATTATTACGTGGATTTTTATTTATTTGTCGATATATATTTGAATGTTTGTTACCCTTACGAATTAGCATATTCAGGTGGTTTTTTGATTATGCAAGGTGGATATATTTTAGGAACTGTTTTACTTCTTTTCCGTTTTTTATATGTAATAGGTTAGAGTTGTCAAATTTTTTACTTAAACTCGTCTATTCTTATTTATTGGAGTTCTTATTTATTCTATTATTTATCGCCAAATTTTCAAACAGTTACTATAATGGGACTTAAAGTGTATTACCAAAATGTTCGGGGATTAAATACAAAGTTAAAAGAACTTCATTTAGGAATGTGTAGAAGTAACTTTGATATTGTAGGATTCACTGAAACTTGGTTAACTGGAAGTGTTTACAACAATGAATTTTTAAATCAAGGTTATTTTGCTTATCGTCGGGATAGAGTTGGTAGGAGGGGAGGCGGAGTCTTGTTAGCGATTAAGGACACATATGTTGCAGAAGAAATTGCGTTTCCCAGTTTTGGGAATATAGATTCAGTTTGGATTAAGGTCAGGAATGTTAGTCTGCATGTACAAACACTTATCGGTTGTATTTATGTTCCTCCTGGTACATCTTGCTCTTATTATAGCAGATTTTTTTATGAATGTCATAATTTATTATTGAATATGAAAAATGTAATTAATATTATGATTATGGGCGATTTCAACTTATCCATCTCTGGTTCGGGTACTCCACTTGATTATCTTAATAAAAATATTAATTCGCTTTCAAATTTCATTGAAATTAATAATCTCAGTTTAGTTAATAATGTCCTTAATTCGCAGAGAAAAACTTTAGATTTGATCATTACTACTTCCGTTTTGAGTGTTGATGTACAGAGGTCACTTGATCCGCTTCTTTCTGAGGATAAGTATCATCCTGCTCTGGATATCACTGTTCGCAGTAGTTCTTTATATAAAGTGGATTTTAGTACAAGCGTGGCACCTTACAACTTTAGGAAAGCAAACCCTTTAACATTAAAACAAAAAATTTCCCTGATTGATTGGGAACAACTTTATAATATCAGAAATGTGGATGATGCAACTACTTATTTTTATAGTCTAATATACAATGAACTTCAGAAGCATCTTACCAAGAAATCATCTAGAAAGTCAACATACCCGCCTTGGTTCACCCCAAAAATTGTTCGTAAACTAAAACTGAAAACTAAGTTTAGAAAATCCTATCGTAGAACCCGCAAGGAAACTGATTATTTTAAGTTTAGTAAACTACGGGCTGAAGTTAAAAAGCTAATAAGGAATTCTTATGATGATTATATTCTTAAGACCGAGGCTGGTATTCAAAAAAACACTAGCAATTTTTGGGCTTTTGTTAAATATAGACGTCATGATCGGCTACACCCTAGCGTAGTAAAATACAAAAATATAGATCATTGTTCTAGTAAGAATATTTCAAATGCTTTTGCAGAGTATTTTTCATCTGTTCATGTGACTGACAGCTTCATGACACTTAAAACCTCTTTAATTAAAGATGGAACACACTTAAAACTTGCTCCAATCACCATAAATGATTATAAAAAATCTATTAAGATTCTGAAACCTAAGTGGAGTGTCGGGCCTGATGGATTACCGGCAATATTGTTTAAACTATGTTCGGATATACTTGTTCAATCTAATTATTGGAACAGGTAAATGGCCTGTATTGTTAAAAACAGCTAAGGTTGTTCCAATTTTCAAGTCTGGTGATCGTTGTGCAGCTGAAAACTATCGTCCTATCTCCCTACTATGTGTACCCAGCAAAATATTAGAGTCAATTCTATATGAAAGATTGTATAAATTTTTTTTGCCTAGAGTTGTTCCTGAACAGCATGGTTTCTTAAGGTCTAGATCTACTACAACTAATCTTGTTACATATACAAAATTAATTACTGACTGTTTGGAGCAGCGTCTTCAAGTTGATTGTATTTATACGGATTTTAGTAAGGCTTTTGACAAAGTCAGCCATAGTTTACTTCTGGTTAAGTTACATAATTACGGATTTTCTGACGATTACATACAGTTATTTAGATCATATTTAACTTCGCGTGTGTGTTACGTATTATTTAACGGATACCAGTCCCAACAATACACTCCTACTTCCGGAGTACCACAGGGGTCTAATTTGGGTCCACTATTATTTAATATTTTCATAAATGATGTAGGAATTAACTTACATTCAAAATTTCTATTATTTGCGGACGACTTAAAAATTTTTAGATCAATTAAAACTGTTAGTGATTGTGAATTGTTGCAAGATGATTTGTGTAGAATGGTGACATGGAGCGACAATAATTATTTACCTTTTAATTATAAGAAGTGTGTTTATATTCGATTTTGTCGTACAAAAAATAAATGCCTCTTTGATTACTCTATGGGTAATGTTCCAGTTTGTAATGTAACCTGTGTTCGGGATTTGGGGGTTTATATTGACAACGAGCTTAAATTTGCAACTCATATTGGTAATGTTACCAAAAATGCTTACAGAACTATGGGTTTCATCATTAGAAATTCGTGCGTATTTCGTGATCCTAGGACTCCGCTGTTACTATTCAACACTCTTGTAAGATCGCAATTAGAATACGCATCTGTGGTTTGGGATCCTTTCTACACTAAATATATTCATATGGTGGAAAAAGTTCAATCTCAGTTTTTGAGGTATATTTATTACCGCCAAACTGGTGTCTATCCAACATTTTTAAGTTATAATATTTTATGCGATTTCCTAAATATTAAATCCTTGAGTGCTAGAAAAAAGATAAGTAAGTTGAGGTTCCTGCATGATCTTTGTAACGCTCGCATAGATGACAATTATTTATTATCTACAATTTCATTTATGGTTCCCAGTGTTAATAGTAGATCACATCGTATTTTCTATGAATCGCATGCTCGTACAAATCTAGGTTACAACTCACCACTTTTATCCACCTTACGTCTATATAATAACATACTAAATATTCATCCACAGTTAGATATTCATTTCGATAGTAAATTTGTATATAATAAATTTTTTTAGACTCTATATTTCAGTTGTTACTTTTCAGTAAGTTTATTTTATTTTGGTCATATGTGCGTGCCTTGATGGAGAGTTTGTTTACATGAGAGTATGGGTGTATGACTGGTATATTTCTGTTTGTATGACTGGTATATTTCTGTTTTTTTTGTGCTTTTCGGATGTGTACTTGTATGTGGATATTGTATTTCATTAGAATCATTTTTCGGTTTGTATTAGTAATTTTTTGTTTTCAATCTAAATATTATTTATATTAATTAGCGTGTTGTGTGAGTGTGGTTCAGTTTTATTTTTGTTCATACTTTTACTTTATAATTATTCTGTAAGAGCGTACACTGTAATTATGCTGTTGTGTACGCCGTATTGTTTTGTAAATAAATAAATAAATAAATAAATAAATAATATATAAAGCATACATACTGACCGATATTATTATACTCTTGCCCAATTTGGTCCGGTGTTAGTAATTCCACCTTAAATAAATTACAAATTGTTCAAAATAAATGTCTGCGTATTGTACTTAATGCCCCTAACTATACTAAGATAACTGACATGCATGCAGCTCTTCATCAGCGTACTATTCATGAGCTAGTACAGGAACAAGCAGATAGGTTCTACAGCAAATGCCTGACTAGCCATTACCCTATCGTAAAGCGAATTGGAAACTATCTCGCGACTCGCTGACCAGAAAATATAAAAAATATAAACACAAAAGAATTAAACATTCACTTCTCTAGCACCAGATTGTCGAACTACTTAAGTCGTTATTAATAAGTCTGTATCCTCATGTAATCTATTGTATCAGTATTTCTCTCTTCTATCTTCTTATTTATTTGTTTAACCTTAATATAATTTGTATAATTTTACCCATATCCTTAATGTACTATTAAGATCAAACTATAATTAATTAATTTCTCTATTTTCAGCTACGCAGGGTTTTTAGTTGTATGTTTTTCCCTGTATAATTATTGTATAATTATAAAATAAATTTTAAGATTTCTTTGTACACTATTTCCTAAGACGCGTAGTAAGAGCGTTAACGCTGCTCGGTATGCGTATTTTTTATTTACTTATTATTTGCTGATGTATAAAAAACATAAATATACTTTATTGAATTGAATTGAATAGTACTTTCTGGTTTCTAATCTTATGTTTTTTGAAGTTAATAAGGATTTCTTCTTATTAAAAGTCGTTTTTGCTAAACTAATTCTAATTGATATTTCTTTGTCACTCCTTCCATCTTAAGTGATTAGGCTCCCTAGGAAGACTTCACTCTTTTTAATCGTTTTCGTTTATTTTTATATTTATTGCGTCTTGTTTTTATCGCATTTCATGACAATCCCTTTATTTATTGCCATATTATACTTTTACATTTGTCAGAATTCCGGCGAAATAGCGCTCGAAATATATATTATAATCGAAGCTAAAACTAATTTTAGGTAAATAAAAACGAAAATATCGATAAACATCGGGGACTCCGGTTATTTCTTAAATAAATCACCGCGTTTTGACTAACACCGTTATAAGGTATAACTGAGTGATTGTGGACGAAGCGGTACATATAAACAATTAGGTGTTTATATATATATATATGTATGTGTCTATGTAGACGAGTACGGTATTACAAAAGGTGTATTGTAAAATATTTAAGGATAAAAACTTTCAACGCCCCAACTTAATTTAATCAAACTTACACCGTCTATAATGAATGCGATGAAGTCGGGCGTGTTTAAAGTTTCGAACTTTACAACAACTACAACCGGACACTAATTAAACGTTAATCGAAATAGTCAACCGAGCTCGTAGCTTAAGCATGCTTATTTTATACAGAAACCAGAGAAATTCGATGGATTTTTTTAGCAATTGTACACACATATGTACTACAAATATATGTGTGTGTGTATGTGTATATAGTGTACAAATTCCGAAAATAGGTGTATATATATATATATGCAAATTTATACCTTTACCTTCATTATAAACGCTATATAAGTTCTTCTTTACGAGTTAGAAGTAAAGTTAGTTGCTAAAGCTCGCAATTTTATGGTTGTTTAATAAACACGTACCGCAGGTAGAAAGTTTCAATTACGTTTTCTCTTTTGTATCTGAATTTACACGAGGTTTTTCTAATTCGTTCGTGAAACTGAGCATAATAAACATAAAAAATGTACGCGATTAAGTGATTTGATACTAGTATCGCACGAGTGTAACCAAATCGATTAAATCTCGATTACTTAAATATGAAAATCATCGATTCGGGTATTTTCAGCTAATGAATTAGCTGGGACCCATCGCGCAAATGATAGAGCCGTACAAAAGGCAATACTAGCCGGAATCGTACAAAATGGATATTGAAAAATGATATTAAAAAGTAAAAAATCAACACCTACTTTACAGACCTAGAAAACTGATTAACGATACACCGAAATATAGGATATTTGGTCATCGTCGGTTTAGGTAAGCGTTGCAAGAATTCGGGTCTTTTTCAAACGGATATATATTTTTTTCTAGAACTTATCGCTGGATTCGAGGAAATTTTCGCCAAAAAAACAGAACCAAACAGTTTCTCGGATATAATCGTATCCATTACAAAAGTTAAACTTACTAATACATATAGTACAGGTACACGCGCCTAGAATAAGCGCTGCGATGAAGAAATGAACTAGTTTTATTATTATTATTATTATTCGCTGTCAGATGAGATGAAAAGAATACAGAATTGAGAATTTGCGGCAGTAACGTACGATTTTAACTTCAATATTAGCGCAAGATAGCGATAGTTCAAATGAACTGCGTTTAATAGTTTTCAATTTAATCGGGGTAGTGAAACGTGAAGACGGGCTCCCGGGATTTTCGTCAGCAGAAATTACGTATAACATTATGAACACTTCAATTACCAGCTACGGTATTCTATAAGCTTTTCCTAATGAAAAAACGAAAAATCAAATCAATTTTATATACTAATAAAGTCAATGTGGCGATCTGTTATACTTAATTCCAGATCTTTGGTAGTGATCATAAGTAGTTAATAGAGAGATTTCCTAATGATGGATTACAGTTTTTATTTTGTCCATTGTACCGGCGGCACCGATGCACCATAAACAATGGCGATAAAGTAATAAAAATGTGATTAATCTAACGATCTCGGTGAAACAATTAGATTCTCAAAGTTGAACAACCGCATTATTGGATTATTTGATTAGCATTATATAAGTTTATTATTCGAATTATTTAAAATCGTTTACTCTTGTTATTTGAACTATTTCTTTTCCAAGTTATTGTAAGAACACATTTCTACGCCCTCAACTTAATCGTTTTGTAGTATTGTCAGGGTTGAGTAAATAAATGCATTCTGCCGACATGTGGGTTAATATTAAACTGCTATTTATTAAAAACTTTTTATACGGGTTTATACAAACTTAATCGATATATATGATGTATATTTAGGGCATTATACAGAGTTAAGTTAGTTGCATAAAAAATTTGATACGAATGATACGAAGTATTTTCGATTTTGCTGTATTCTCAATATATCGCTTTTACAAGCAGTTCCACACATCGATTCCATATTTCCAGATTGGATCAATAGTAGTTAAATAAATTTTTCTTTTTAAAGCTAAGTTTTAAGTTATCGTTCCTGGATACAACAATCTGGTTCGCGAAATCATAGTTTTTCTCGTTTGAGACACATGAAACATGTTAGCCGTCGATCAATGTGCATCCCGAGATATCTTTATTTTCTGAATTTCCAAATTGCAGGACAGCTTGTCTGTTAGTTAAACGATTTTGAAAATCTGAATATTACATTTCGTGTCTTACCAACGTGAAAATTCGATATTATCGTCGAAGCCGCCCGTAATAAAATTTTTATTTGTAATCAAATTTTTTGCACATTTTCGTTTTTTTTTTAATTTTCTTTATTTATATTTATTAAAAACGATTATGTGGCCATTGTTGTGTTTTGTTTTTTTTTCGATGAAACAGTTGTTTACGAAAACGGATTTCGTGTGCTCAAAAAGTGAAAAATTCAAAAATAACAAAAATAATAATAATTATAAGGTGCAATCCCGCGAGGATAAGTTTAACGGGGAAAATTTACTACTACTACAGCTATTTGTCCTAACTCTCGATAGAGGAGAAAGTGGAAAAAGTCTGCTGCACGTTATTGGACTACTTTGAAAATCTGTTTTGATTAACGCTACGCATAATAATAATAATAATGATGATGATAATAAATAAATAAATAATAATAATAATAATAATATAAACTGTTAGAGAAATGCGCTGTTATAATAATAACGTAATAAACACGATAGCTTTTTAAGTATATATCGTCGTTAACCAGGGTGCAGCAGGTTATACGGGTCGAATGCAGAGTGCCCGGTAATGGCGGTTGATTTTTCGAGAGCTAGTTATCAGAAAAGCAACGGGAATTTTGGCGTTAGTTAAAAGAAGGACGAAAAGAAACGTAGAGTATCTCGCCGCTGCTGACGGTTCGACGGTAGACGGTAGCCGACTAAGTGTTGACTACCGATTGTCTGAAATAACTGACTTCGGCTGAAGGCATTGTTACACGTACCTTCTGCTCTAGCTTGACAACAACACTTTCGCTAACCAATTTCCCATTATTTTAAAGCTATCTTTCCCATTGGTGTTGTAAACGTTATTCTACAGTTCTCGGCTTCTCTATCGTATATTTGCCGACTTCCAAGTACCCATGGGGTCGTCGCTTCATCGCTTTTCCGCCGCTGTATATAATGAAATACGAACCGGCTGATAAGCCACTCTATTATTATTACTAGTATTATTATTACTATTATTATTATTACTATTATTATTATTATTATTATTATTATTCGTTATTTTAAACGTAATAATAAGACCTACAGGTTTTTTTTTTTTGACCGCTAATTATAGTTCGATCTTTCTCCTTTTTGAAGCACATTCGACTATATATATCCCGCTTGCAAGTTTTTCAATTGAAGTAGGTGTCGGAAGTAGGCGTTTATTACAGAAACAAAGTTAAATTTTTAAAGTAATTGACTTCTTGGCAGGTACTCTAGTTTGCCACTAGAAAACAAAGTTCTATTTTATAAAATAATTATAAAGCCTGTTTGGACGTACGGTTTAATGTTATGGGGTTGTGCAAAAGATACACACATAAATAGGATACAACAGTTTCAGAACAAGGCCATAAGACTCATCGTCTTCCCAACTTGGTACGTACTGAACCATACGTTACATCGAGACTTAAATATCCCATACGTGAAATACGAGATCAAACATGCTGTTAAGCAATATGTAAGCCGTTTGGAAACACATACAAAAACGTACTGGCGATCAGTCTATTTGACACTAGACTAGATGTTTGTAGATCAAAACGTAGTGGATCGTTTGATCTAGTCTAATTTCTCAGTGGGGTCCATTGCAATGGACACCTAACAAGTTTTTTAGCGTTCAGTCCAATTGTTGGATGGCTACCTGGCCAGTTGTAATTTTGAAAATCAAATTAAAAAAAAAAAAAAATTGAGGAAAAGCTATCGAAGTAGGTAATTTTTAACTGTTATTCGTACGTACGTAAATAAATAAAAAATAAGCGTGTATATGAATATATAGAAATTAATTTTTCCCTCTTGTCTTTAATTATTGTACTCAACACTTTTATACGAGGGTGTTTTTTTCACGTGTCCTTTACTCATTTAAAAAAAAGAACCATGACAATGCAATCGGTTTCCTTGTCTTCAACGGACAAAGCTTAGACAGCTGCGTAAATTATCATCAAAATTTATATGAAAATAATTGTCACGTTATTCTCTTAAAAATGAACAATATTCTCCCTAGGTTGTAAACTGGTTTTCTACATTACGCTAAATCCCGTAAAATATATTTCTGGAACCACGCTTGTATCGCCCTAATTCATTATTGCCTATGCTTTTCAAGTTGTATGAAAAACTAATTACAAGAAGAATATTATCACTTACGGAGTATAAAAAAGAGCTAATTCCCTATCATCAATTCCGGTTTAGTACAGAGCACAATGATGAATTAATCACTATTTGAAATCCCTCCACCTTCCCGGAGTTGGCGTTCCTCAACTTGGGACTAATCTCTTTATGTTTATATCGGCGACCCGTAGAACTAGACAGCTTTCCAGCCAAATAAATTAAGGAGTTGCGAAGCCGTCAACTGTCCAAACTAATCACCCACCATTGTCTCGTGTCCGAAAACTGAACTGGTAATTAATGACAATTGTCATTAAGTGAAACCCTCGCTAAACGCCACTGTCCCAACAAGAAGCATAAATCCGAATTGTCAGGTACCGGATGACATCATATCGGGTGATGAGTTTGCGGCTCTGCGTTGTACAGTGCAAACTTCATCTCCACTTTCAAGTACGATTTTATAAAGGAAGTACAGGAGATAATTGCCGATTGATCAGGTAGATTTCTGACGGAACAAATCTGCCCAGCTCTCCGTCAGTACACTAGTAATTTGGTGATACCGATAGAAGACAATTTCTCTGGTTGAATTTGCTCGGCAAGTGCCCTCTGCTCGTACGTCAAAATACGATTGACCGTACTCGCCCCCGCTCCACAAACACACTGACTAGGTGTTTCGCTGGTAAAAAAATCTCATGTAGCATGAAAATGGATCGTGACGGGTTCCGAAACATGTCAACGTCTTAAAAGGTACAAACCATTTGTATTTTCCACCATCAATCACATTCAGCAGTAGAGTCTTGACAGTACTATTTCATCCAAGACTCTCGCCATCTCGTGAAAAAACACATCGGAAAATCTATGAATGAAAGAAAAGTTTGTGATGTTTTATTTTTAGACATACGCCAAGCACTGGCACACGAAGGGCTAATACAAAAAATTAAATGTTATTTTCCATATCAATTGTCAAAACTGTTACATACCCGGAAGAAAGATACTTTTGCGTTAAATACGGCGAAGAAAAATCATAGATTTATCCAATAAGATCAGGTGTACCTTACTGGGGCTGTTATTTTGTATAATTTATACGGCAGATATCTCGTGCAAATGTTGAAGTAGAAACATTTGCTGATGATACAGCTATCCTATGTGTAGATACTTCCTGTGTGGACGCATGCACGAGCCTGTAATTAGCAATTGGAGAAATAGAAACGTGTTTTAAAATGTAGAAAATTAATAATAAGAACAAATCAATTCGGGTAATATTCACTAACGGAACTCTTTCAATAAGGCCCATAACAATAAATGTGTGGCCATGATTCCTCAAAAAGAAAAATTAAAATACCTTGGGATAATCTTAGATCAACGGCTAACATGGAGTAAACATATAATTAAAAAACATAACGAACTCAATATGGAAACGAATGGTTTGGCTGTTAGGAAAAATATCATAATTATCAATCGGAAACAAGCTGTTACGGGTTCTGAAGCAAATTTGGCTAGACCGCTGTCAATTATGAGATTGTGGAAAAAAAGCAATATTGTTTCTATACAGTGCAAAATAGAATCCTTCGAAATAATGTTGGTGCTCCATGGTATGTAATTAATCTTACACTTCACGATGATCTTAAGGTGAAATCTGTAAAGAAGAAGCCGCACTTGTTGCCAATAGATATGTCAACCATATAGAAAAACACACTAATAACATGGCGATCTCCCTAATGGATAACTCGCTGGAATATCGTCGATTGAATAGAACGAACTAAGCGTAATAATATATATGGTTAAGTTTTAGGCATAAAGTAACAACAGCATTAAAAAAAAAGTTATCCATCTAGTTCAGCGAGGTTCTATATTCAGTGAGTGTGTGTTTAGCTCTTGGGAATAAGTCAACGTTTTTAGTACGTCGATGTCATCTATCCTCTCTTTGAAATTATAGAATGACGGAACTGCCTGATGATATTTTTATTATTCAGAACGAGATTTATCGACGTCCGAAATTCGGTTTCGATTTAAAATTTTACTAGGCATAAACTACAATGTAACAGTCACAATATAAACACGATAAATTTCATATAAATATGCGATAAAACGTTTCACTAGAACGGTCCCAAAAAATTGGCCGAATATCTGTTTTGATTCCGATCCTAACGGACGAAAAGAACACAACACCGATAGATAACTATAGACCAATCCTAATTTACCTCTGTTCTAAGTCAGGTAATAGAAAAGCACTCTATCACTGATTTGATTCTTTAATTGCAATACTCAAATCATTCACTCAAATTCAACCTTCATGTACCATTTTTTTTCTTTTAGACCTGGCATTAAATGTACCCTACATAGTCAATAGATAAATATAAAATTAAAACTATGAATGAAAAATTTAGAAATATTCATATAATACAAGGAAAGAAAAAATGTAAGGAAAAATAAAAAAGTACAACTAAGGAAAGAGCGATTAAATGATAATTAATGCTAATATATTGAAATAGCATGAAACACGGACGTCATATGATAACAGGGACACGACACAATAAGGAGCAAAAGTACCAAAAGAGATTAACTTATCAAGTTAATCGATATATCTATATAGGAAGCACACTTTGAGCTAAAAAATAAATGGTTGATGTCAATAAATACTAATATAATTAGTATAATGAAAGTAAGAAGCATTCGTGATGAAGTTTATAGTTACTCTAGAGTGAATACCAATGTGAATTTAGAAATTGGGAAATATTTAGTGTGCAAGTCGCAAATAGGAGGTTCTTTACTCTTTCTCATTTTTTTTCATATATCACGGGAACGGAAATGGTATAAACCAGCATTAACGAAGCGCGAACGACATATAAATTTTCAGATCAACATTCGAAATGGAGGAGCTGAGGTTTCAACATTGTATCCTTAATGGCACATACGAAATTATAATAACGGCACAAACCATTTTAAAATCAAAATTCAAAATGAAGTTCCCAACTTATTTTTTAAATATCTCAGGAAATTAAAAAAGCACAAACTAAACTAACAGCTGCACAAACCTTAAGGCTGTTTTATATAGTAGAATTTTATTTTCCAACGATAACCTTGATTTATTAGTTAGCATACATGACATAGTTCTGTTTTTAAGTCTCAAATGCTCGATTTTTCAATCTTTCAATTTGTGTAAGTAATATGCGTTGACTTACTTTCATTGACTACTACGCGCCATCGTTTCAGCCAAACCTCTAGATGCCCGAGTGACTCCTGCAGTTTTTCTGTGGCTGTGTTTTCACACTTACCACAGAGCTAGGATTGCTGCGTCATCGGCGTACAATGCTACTTCCGCATTACCCAGTTCCGGTAAGTCGGACGTGTAAATTAAGTATAATATCGGACCAATAACGATTCTTTACAGTACGCCAGTCCTTACTGGAAATATATCTGAGTATTCATCGGCTATTTTCACTCCAAAGTATCTCTCTTGTATATACGATTTAAATAGTTGATAGGAAGGGTGAGGAAGCAGGAGTTTAAGCTTGTACATCCTATCAAAAGCCTGCGTAACATCCAGAAATGCATCTGTACAGATATTCTTGTTTTCCAAGCTATTCTTAATAATCTTCGTTAATCGATGAACCTGTTCTATAGTGATGCTTACGAAAACCAAATTAAAAATTCGGAATAATTGAATTCGTAGATAATATCGGAAATAATCGTTTTAAAATTATTTTTTTCAGAATCTTTGATGGAACTGGAAGCAACGAAGTGGGCTTGTATGATGAAACCAAATCAGACGATTTATCAGGCTTTGGTACAATAATTATCTGAGAAAACTTCCAACACAAGGAAAAATATTGGTTACGTTGGACGGCGTTATATATTTGTGTTATGAATACGATACTTTTACGTGGCAACTTGTTTAAACGCTGGGACACTTTTTCCGTTTCATATTTTTAATGTTGCTATATCTCATTTGGGGTAACCGGTGTTATAGGTGGACTCATTTGCAGTGGTTTTTCTAGGTATTCAAGGATATCTGTGGAGTCACTAACTTGGCCATTCGGTGTGAATACATCGCAGAAATAATTTGCAAAGAGCGCTGCTTTATCGAAGTTAGTACGAGCCCAACTACCGTCGAGTTTTTCTATCGCAGGAATAAATTGGCCGTTGAAAACGTTTGGTCGCTCTCCATAGTGAGTGATCATCTTGTTTGGTCGGCGATAATTTCGATAGAAATGTTGTAAGCATTGCATTTTTATTTTCACGTAATACTTTACGCAGTTGCTTTATTTTTCTATTCAGTTGCGTTTTAATAGCCGGATTTCTCGTTGTGTTCCAAGCGTTTCGTAATTTTCTCTTTTCGCGTATTAGTGTCAGTATATGTTTTGGAACATTATTAAACCCCTTTGTTGGCTTTACAGTGGGATTGGCTAGCCACGCAGCATTATGTATAGTTTCTGTTAGGTTTTGTACCGCTTTATCAATATCGTAATTAGTTTTTGAGCGACATATTTAACTTTATTTTAGACTGTAGATATTGTTTAAACAATGGCCAATTAGTTCTTTTATTGATAAGGCATGGTTCAGGTGTTTTTGTTATTGGAGAAATGCTTACCGTTAATATAACTACCGAGTGATCTGACTGTAGGTCGAAACACGATCTCATATTTAATGATGATATTCCTTTTGTCGTGTTTCGTCGGCGATAAGACAGAAATGTTGTTAGTATTTCATTTTTTATATTTTGTATTCCATGAATTTCGTACAATTTACTCTATTTGCGTACAAGTGTCAGTATATGTTTCGGAATATTATTAGACCCGTTGTTAGGCTCTACAGTGGAAGTGGCTAGTCAAGCAGATTTCTGTATGGTTTCTGTTAAGTTTTGTACGCTTTATCAATATCGCAATTAGTTTTTAGCGGCATATTTAAATTTGTATTTGTCTCTAGATATTGTTTAAACAAAGGCTAGTTCGTTTTTTTTATTGATAAGGCATGGTTCAGGTGTTGTTATTATTGGCGAAATGCTTACCGTTAATATGGCTGACGGTGTATGGTATACAACTATGGGGCTGCGCAAAAACATGTAGAGCTGACAGAAAATACACAGCGATATCAAAATAGCGTATTAAGAACTTCTCCTTGGAATAGTTGATTGTGTTCTTCTTAATATGAGCTTTGAGTTGGAGTGTGTTATTAATAATTGTTCATATATCAGTTTGATAATAATTATTTAGTTTTTCTTTTTGCATAAATGTGCACGTTTTGTTGTTGTGTGTATATGCTAAATTATATTTCGGTGTTATTAGTATATGAACGTTTGTATGTGCGTTATGTCTCTTGTTTTTCCCCATACGTTTAAATGAGTTGATGTGTGTACATTTATGTCCGTACATGTAGTAGTATGTGTATGTAATGTGTAATGGGCACTGTATAGTTAGCATGTATATATGAAATTTTTGTGATTTACTTTGTTTTTTTTTTTGGTGCCTAGTGATAATGTAAACCGTTCACGGTGCTACTAGTTTAGTATATTAATTTTATTATGTAATCCGCGACTCGCGCAGAATTGCGCATCCGCGGCAATCTTGTGTATATTATTCTATATCGTGTAATTGTGACATATTTTGAAATAAATTGCAATTGAAAATTGAATTGAACTATTATTAATATTTAGAGTAGTTACGTTTGCTGAACAAGGCAGATTTAACATCATCATCTATCATCTGGAGAATATTATCATTTTTTCCGCAGTTTTAACTAAAAATCCGTATCATCGTTACTAGGATGTACGAATAAAGCATCATCATCAGTACTGTTATTAAACGTAGTACCACTCGTAATATTATTCAGCTGTAGATGGTCTATGTAGAAAATCCGAGGTTTTGTGATATATTCTATATTCTGACAGATTTGGGCTTAATCACTGTTTGTAGTGAGGTGGTGGTCCTGAAAACGGCCGTTTCATTTTTGACAGGGTACGGGATGATTGGCCGTCACCAAGATTGGCGACGTTTCTAGGAGGGGGGCAGCTGCTTAAATTTCTTGAATTTATTCATTTTATGATTCCGCAGCATGCGTGGAGGCTCATTCCGAGCCCCCATATTCTATATTGAATAATTATATGTGGTGTATATATATATATATAATAATAATGATACTATGCCGCGGAATCGAAGAGTGTGTAATGTAAGTGTATATCCGATGTTAACGGAAATGTATGAAGAAGTAATATACCGGCGAAAAAATAAGTACTACGCAGGAAATAAATAAATAAATAAATAAATAAATAAAAAGTGTATTTAGCACACAATATAAATTACAAAATAAATGTCAAAACAATATTATTACGTTTACCGAACAAATTCTTACTACGTATACAAAATGAAAAACAAAAAGAAATAATAAATACAGTAATAATGAACTAGATTACAGGCTGTATACAAGGAACACACTAATGACGGCAAATAATGAACACAGGTAAGAATCGATATGATTATTTTCTTCTTAATCAAGCATTCATACATCGCGACAGTATCATCGATCAGCTTAATAATTGGTGGCCGCTATATAATCTATTCCACGACATTTACTCCAACCGGCGGTTTTCAAAATGAGTTAGTACAGTATCACGTTGAGTAGGCTGTAAGGGCACCTCCATTAAAAAAAAAAAAAACACAAAAAAAAAAAACGGTAAGACCCGAGTGTGGGTTCTTAATAAAGACTATTTAAACAGTCGGAAATTTTACGTCGAAATTAATGGAATTAGGAGCAAATCGCATTTCTTAATAACGACGTTCCTCAGGGCTCTGAGTATTGAGTCCAGCATTATTTAAATATAAAAAAACTCCCGAATTATTGCCCGGAAAGTGATTCGTGAATGTAAACTTCTTACTTTTACAATCCGTAAAGTTATCAGAATTAACTTTCGAATTGTTCCGTCACAGATTAACCTAAATACGGAAAATCCTCTTACTAAGACACAAATTTGAACTCTCTGATTTCTTCCATTTTTACGCGCATCGTGGACTACTAATAAAGATTACGAGAGTTAAGGCAGAGGAGGCTTTTAAGAATATAGGGTTGACCGAAAAAAATTTAAGTAAAGAGGGTAGTTCTACAATAGATTAGCAATATAGTTTTTGATGTTTACCAGGCGACTACGAATTACGCGCTATTTTAGCCGTAAGACCGAATTAGTTGCAGAAAAATTAACATTGGAAGCCAAAGATAGATAAGAATATTACACTCGGATTGGATCTAATATTACTAAAAGTAACGACATCAACAACCTGTAACAGGTTGGCCATGGACAGACGCCAGCGGAGGAAAATGATGACCGAGATGATTCGTATAGAATTTAACGATTCGATTTCTATACATATATATATACATATATATCAAATATTTAAAAATTTGTTCATAGTAGTAGAAGAATATGTCGTTATTATATTTATGTACGTAATAACGAAAAGCAAACGATACATTTTGTACAGATATAATGTGCGTATATGTGTAAACATAATACACACGTCTATTTCCATATACTTAACTCGTATTCGTGTACCGGCGAATATAGGCAATTTTTCCGCATATTCTCTTTCCTATTTTTTATTTATAAAATAGACGACTTCACCATTTCGAAGGAAAACCGTAAAAATGTTAGAAGATCTCTTAAGGGATATTCGATTCGAGCTACGAGAAAATTTCAAGAGAAAAATGGAAAATATACACACCGTTTAATGATTCGGCTTTAATGCGCCGCTAGTTAGATGGAAAGGGTGCGGTGTACGTGCGAGAACAGAAATCTCTTAACGGATCATTTGGCGCTTCCAACAACAGATGTTGGATTTTCGCCATTTGCTTCAATGCGAATGTTTTCTGTTCGCTATTTTTCTTAGCCCTTATTTTTATACCAACGTACAGGAGGCACGTACTATAATATATGTTACTATATATACATATATATATATATATATATATATATATATATATATATATATGTGTGTATATAGTTATTTCAATCACGAAATAACACAATCATAACGAGATGTTGTTAAAAAGGACGAAGAGCAGTTTGAAAAACGTTTGGAACGTGTAACGAGAATTCACTTTAATTTTTATTAGCGTCAGTTAATTTTCGAACCAAGTGATTTCAGTCGCATATTAGAATATTATCCACGCTCTACATATTGCCGCGATGACAACGTCTGTATGTGCATATGTATACATATATATGTATGTGTGTGTACGTGTAATCGTGTTCGAAAATTATGTAGTTGGAGAAATTATAACGAAGTACCGTGTACTGCAACATTGGCCAGAGGCACGAGTAAATGGAGTTTAGATATCACGTAGAATGTTGGATAGTTTTAAAAATCCAAAATTTGGAACTTAATCTTTTGTTCGTTATCCTCGAAGATTTCGGACACGGAACTGGAAAGGTGTATTTAGGACCGGAGTAGGTTGAATTTCTTGCAATCTACCGGAGGATGGTAAATGGATAAAACAGTAGAACACGATAGGGTGATGTGAATTATTCAGTAAATAAGAATGATAAATTTTTGCATGGCTAATACATAAGTGGCATTCTTTTTGCCGGGCTAGAACTTGATAGTCCAAACTCCGGTGTTATTGATCGCAACTTATCGGTTGTAGGAACTTCATTCTATATTCCGGACCATTTCTCCTTTAGCAGGAATGTTATTAATTTTGTGGTACGTTTGGGAACTATCTGGTCGATCTACTAGTTCGTTTTCCCTTATGCGTCTGTGACCATTGTTTTACTACGCTGGGTGATCTCAGAAAAAAAAAAAAAAGTGCAATAAATTTGACTAAAACACCTTTAAAGAACTAACTTAATCATTTGAAATGTAAAGATTATTACACAAACAGTGGGAATATTCTTGTCCGTTCCCAGTGTATTGTTCGATAATTTGGGATATATTTTACAATAAGTATACTAGAGATGTGGAAAGGATTTAGCAGTAAGTTTTTGAAATATTTCTTTTATCGCTTAATGAATTATTATCCAGGCCACATAGATTACGATCTGTTATGTGACGTTATGCCTCACGTGTACCGTTTTATAAAAGACGGATCATTTCAACGTTTTTACCTAACTCGTGCAATGATGGCGTTAATGATGAACTTTCGCAAAATTAGTTACGTAGTACCACCTACAGGTTGAATACTAGAATGTGTCGTCTACCAACCGCGTTCGCGTATTAATCTTCGGTTTAATTCACCGTCGGTGTCTACGCCTGTATATTACTTAAGCATTTGGGTGTACATTTTCACAGCATTCGTTGGTTTAGGTAAACTTCGTCTCTATGTATTTGTTGTTACTGTAAGAAAGGTGTTCGCATTGTTCGTGGACAGCTAGTTTGAGTGGTGATTAAGAAACTTACGCTGAACCGTTTGTATAATTTTAACATTTGACGATGTACCTGTACCACCGTAAGACCTTTATTGGTTTTATACACCAGCAGTTTGTTTAGCTTCATTTCGGAATGACGTGAATCGAGTCGATATATTGAACTTCTCGTATTCTCGAAAAGTCGGTTTAGTTTCAAAAATTAAAATTCAGGCCCGTCCACGGTTGCTAAAAGACGAAAATAATTTTCTATTCGACGGTTAAAGAACCGATCAGGAATGATAGGTATTCTCCCTTGTATTTCTACAAAGTTTAAGAAGATACGCATATGTCAGATGAAAGGATAATTTAGAACACACGAACGACAGAATTGATATTTTAGCGAAAAACCCGATTAATCCTGAAGATCGTTTTCCATATATTCCTTCTAGCGACCTATATGGCATTATGATTAGGAGAAAAAAACTGACTGGCTTGAAAGTATGCATAGTTCTTCAATCAAAGCTAAAACCTATAGTATTGCCCGAACTGAATTGCCCCATGTACCCCGATTCAAACATCTTCTCTCTCCGCAGATTTATCACTGTCATATGTAGACTCTGGTCATTCTAGAATAGTTTCGAACTTCAATCTGGTAAATCCTCTTTATATTCATCGTACCGATTATAAATTTCGGAGAAGATAATTTATTATTTTTTAGCTGTATGCGGTTATACGGATTTGCTTGATGAACTTATTCTCTCACTCCCTCCTTACTGTATCTTATTCTTGTTATCTTTGGACGTTGGTGTTTGTATTATTTAAATTCATTAGTATTAATCGTATTCTATTTTTTAATAACAGTCGAGTGTTGTTTCAGGAGTAATTTTATTATCCTCTTGCTATATTGAAATTTTATAGTTTTTTCTCTTCCTTTAGTTTAATCTAGTTCATTCGTTATATTTATTTATGATTTATTTTTTGTTCGTTCGGTGGCCAACTAGTGTGTACAGATAGGTCATAATAAAAGATAAATAAATAAAAAAGAGGGCGCGATACTTTTTTTTCGTGTATGCTAAAAGTCAAAAAAGTAGAGTCGGTAAAAAGAGAACAGCTACTTTAAGAATGTTGTATATTTTCAATAATTCGTAAATACGTACGCCGATACAAAAATTTTCGAAAATAAAAAAAGAGCTACACACACACGCAAACACACTCGCTTACGGATATCATATGGGTATATATATATTTATGTGTATTTACCATTCATTTGTAAAAAACAATTACTACAAGTAAAAAGTGTATGTACACATTAATATACGTCTGTATGTATGTGTGCACTATGTATCATTGTTCATAAAAATTGCTAGGAATAAAGAAACACACACGTATTACACCAACATTACATACATGTAAACGAACTCAAACTCACACACAACACACACATATATATATATGTAAAACACACACACATATATATATATGTATGTATGTTTAAATGGAAAACAGGAATAAGGAGGAAAAATTATATCAATACGTATTCGCTAATTAACGGTAATAATAATAATAATATTAATAGTAGTAATAATAATTTCGTCGGAATAACATTATTTTAATGATGCTTCGTTTAGAAAAAAACCCTGTGATCGGACTTAATCCTGGCCGATTATGTCGATTTTAACTTATCGGACGAAAGAGATCATTTAATTAATAAACCGTTTCTATTCCTTCAACAACAGTGCCTTGCTGCTAGTGCTGCTGCCGGTGGAAAGAACAATAGTTACGTTCAGTTATCGGCCATCGTAAACATTTCTAGACGCAACTTTCTTGTTGATTCGTTAATAACGGCGTACGTACGGTTATCACTTCGCGGTGCAACGGCGGAATAGACGTCACTACCGTACAGTCGGACGCAATAGTATCCGGCGATAACGCGTTAAAATTGTTACCGGCTGCGGTCGGTATTCGTAAATTCGGTGGAACGGATTGATGATCGAAATGACGATTTTTCCATTTAATCGACGATTTACTTCCGCGCAGATAATCATCGAAACCCTCTAGCTGATCTTGATGTGACGTCGGTGATTTGCTCGTCTAAAGTAAATTTACATTTCACCAATAGTATTTATATCTTTTTTAAAATATACATTTACGATATTATACGTGCTAATTACTTGGCGCTTATAATTCGGAAAATTAAGCTCGTTGTCGAGTGTTGATTTCTTCTAAACTTCTAAAACCCGGTTCGAGTATTTTTTGAATTATCATCACGTATCTAGTGGACAATCTGCTGTACTCGGTATTTATTTCTCGCTATTTCGACTAATTCTTCCGTATTATTCATCCATTTTTTTTTTTTTTATGTTATCGAACCACGATATACATTTTCTCCCTGATTTCCTTTTTCCTTGAATAGTATCCATCGCTATCGTTTGTAGTAACTTGCACTTTTCGTGTTTCATAGAATGTTAAAAAAAAATTATCTTTCGTTTTTTCGCTATTGTCATTACCGCCAGTTACCATTAATTTTAGAACTTTCCCATTTCCGATCTTTCTAGTCCAACGTAATTGTCCACGCATTGTTCGGTAGCACCACATTCCAAATGATTCATATTTTCTCTTATATTCCAGGTCTCGCTTGCATACAGAAGCACTAAATATCGTTCTCTCAGTTGTTTCCATTCCAGGCGATTCTGTTTTACGCATCCAAATCTTTTCCGTTCGTTTGTCAGCATCGTCGATTCATCTAGTTTTCGGTCTTCCCCTCAAACTTTTCCTAACAATTGGTAACCATTCAAGTGCATTTCCAGGCCAATCTGTTTGCATGTCCAGCTCAACTTTACTTTATTTCAGATATTTCATGGAGAACATCCGTTTTCGAATCGTTTCTTAGTATTTTATTCTCAAGTAAACTAAGAATGCATATATATATATATATATATATACATGTTTAATTTAATTTAGGAGAGTTTCAGATAAAAACTTTAGAATATAAGGTATTCTATCCTTAAAAGCGTGCTTGTTCATTTGTCGCATTTCGCACGACTTCGAATTATTGCAACTATATAATCTTAGGCCATAGATTAAATTGATACCTACCAATTAAACGTATAAATGAACGATAATTTTGGAAAAGCTTACGTGCTACACGCTTGTTACGCATCTATTAGATTGAAAATCGCTGAATCTATTATGCCGACGACGAATGAGTTTCCGAGATATAAACGGAATAGTTTCGAAAAAAGTTATCGCGAAAAATTCGGTCGTATAAATAACGTTACTTCGATATCTATCATATGGTGAAATACTCTTCGGGTCGCTCAGAATATTATCTTGTACGGAAGTTTGCGAAAGTTTCGATAAACTTCGTAGGAATAATTTAAATTGATGGAGTTTGTTGAGGGAATTTTTCTATCAGTCTTTTTCGACTTTCAAAAACAACCCAGAATAACAAGCGGAAACAAGCTTCGTGTCGTTTGTTAAATAAAATTGAATAGAAGCGATTTGGCTTTTCGTACTATCAAATTTGTCAGCAAGTTTATTTTTTTTATTTTTATTTTCGATAACAGGTGCAACTCGAAATCCATCTTGAGGACGTATAAAATGTTCTCAACGCCGAAAGATATTTTTATCATTTTAATATCTGACGCGCATTGTTGAGATGCTATAAGAAATTTAGCGTTAATTAAATTTGTCGAAAATATTAACAGATAAATACGCTGTCACGATGTGCGTTTACGAAAATTCGGAAACCATTAAATTTTTTTAAACTTGCTTTGTTTCATCCAACTTGAAAGATAGTATAATTTTATCTCAATTAGGGAATCTTAATACTTTTAATTGCAAACTGAAGAAGTTTTATAAAATTGTAGCGATTTTTTGAGTTATTTTTATTAGACGGTGAAAGTTATATCTCGCCGAAATGCACTTCGCGTAAGTATTCGATAGGGAGCAATGTGTTTCAATTCCCAGTGTTTCTTTGTATTAGATTGGTCATTTACACAGATGCCTAGTGATGACTCGATGTTTCTGCAAATTTATTTTATTAACATGCGTCCATCAGGAGCCTCTTGTATAATTTCATCAAAACGAGCAATATATGCGGAATAACGAAAAATTCTTTTAGAAAATCCAAACCAACTTATTCCATTGCTCGTGACTTTGAACATTCACTGGACGCATTACATAAAACAATGCCAGATTTAAACGGCAATCACAAATTATGGTGATTACCGACAGACATTACCGACCATTTATCGCTCTATTTTTTATTTGAAAAAAAATCGTTTTTACGGAGTTATTGCAAAGCATAAATACTTTCCAAACACTTGCTGGATACTGGCAATGGTAAAATAGAACCGCGCACAAATACACAGTGCATCGAATTATAATTTCTGCACTTTGTCGGGAAAAACAACAAATTAATGCAAAGTATCTTCTAGGCTATACTTAATAATTAATTAAACGATAATTCGCTCAGTGAACGTAGAAGCATCTAAAAATGTTGATGTTAACGAAGTTAACTTCCAGGTAGAACTATTCTTGATGAAGACAAAACAGTAAAAAATCCGAATGAATTTTTAGATTCTCCGGATATATTAGGAATGTCGCCATAAAATGTTCGGTTGAAAATTGGTTTCCCGATTATTCCATTACGCACTTTGGACCCATTGAGTTATGCAACGTCTTGTCAACATTACAATCACCGGAAATATTATTGAAGCAACAAATTCGAATGAAAGATTTAAATAGGATATGATCCAGTTGCCACGTATTCCAATGATACCATCATACGCTATAGTATCACTCAAAAGGCATCAATTCCATATTCGTTCAGCATCAATGGTGATTAATAACAAGTCGACCAGATAATATCCATTACTGACTTGGATTAGAAAAAAAAACAAGAATCAAATATCCACGTGCTAGTAAACCGTCTAATTTATTTATATTAGCGGAGATTGGCTAAAAATATTACGCACTTAAATTAATGATTCTAATTCAGAATAATATAACCGTTTGCAGTTGGAAAATAGCGTTTTCATACATTATCAAAATGTAATATCTACGTGTTATCAATAAAGTATTTTAACATTGTTAATTGTAATCGAATTTGAGATAGATAGAATATAAATTTGATATTTTTTTGTTAATTTTTGCTTGATTGTTTGTATCAAAATTTTTTATTGCTAATCTTCGTCAACTCTTATTAGCGAATTGTAACGTATATTAATTTAACTGTGACGAATAATTCGTGTAATATATATTATGTGTCTTGAGCCTATATCAGTCCACTACTGGACGTAGGTGTTCCCTAATTGTTTCTTGTTATTACGATCCTGAGCCCATTTTTATTCAATTTTTCCATGAAGATTTTATCAAATTGAAAATTGGTAGGGGATATATACAAAACGACTCTTTACAAGGAGAATTCTGGTAGGTAATTGGCTAAGCGACACTACCTAGGCGGACCGATATGGGGTCTCCTTTGTTATTACCTTCCCTTCTATTACTCACTAGTAAACTGGTACTCACTAATCAATTAATTAAATGAATACCTTAGGTTTTAAAGACATTTTTACTAATGGAAATTCTTATCCGTAAAATTGAGCACAGTTTACGCGTGAATTATCACTATGGCACTAACTCCCTCTCTCTCTCTCTCTCTCTCTCTCTATATATATATATATATATATATATATATATATATATATATACACGTATTACGCATGTAGGTACATGCGTGTATATATTACATCATATTTATGTGGAAAGAGTTTTTATTAAAGAATTCAAAGTAAAAGTTGAATATCATTATTTTGTATATTTTATCTCGGTAAGAGAATTTTCTTGCCATGTATGAGCTTCACAATATACGGGACTTTGATCCTTTCTGTTTAAAAGTAATGGAGTCTGCACACACACACACACATATATATATATATATATGTATATATCATGAGAGGTTTACTTGTGGACGTAATACGGTAGTTCCTCCTTGGTTTCCGTATAGTAGAAAATACGAATATAATGATAGGACACGCGTTGAAACACGATGGCCTATTGAAATATATTAAAGAAAGGAAAATATTTATGTGCAGGCCGAAAGGAAAACTAAGACAGACAGAAAGAAGCGCACATCAAGAGCTACATTGATCCGAAAAGGCTATAACAGCAGACGGAAAAAATTGAGGGCCTCGACGATAGAGGCAAACCAGTTCAACGACTGATACACACACATACATATATATATATGTGTATGTGTGATATTATAAGCTTCTCACGTAGATAAAAACGGAATTATTAGTACGCTTTATATTCGAATTTGATAAATACATTTAAATAATAAGACAAACCGTTTACCATCATTATGGGTAGATTATCGTTAACTCCTCCATTTGGAATTATCGTGTTATCCACGCAACAATCTGAATCTTCGAAATTTTCAGACAATACCGGCGGAATTGGATCTGCGGATGTTGTTCTCGAATCGTATTCCAATCCTGAAGAAATTTAAATTGATATTTACCGGTCTACGCTTAAAAATAAAAACTATTCGATACGAAACGATTGAATGTTGAATAGGACGATCAAACAATGTTTAATTTGTTTCCTATGAAAGATGAAATTTTAAATATATATTTTCCGTGTTTCAGCTTTCTTTATGATTGATATATATATAAACATATATACGTTTGTACACACAAATGTACATTATGTATATGTATACGGGTGTGTAGTAATGTATATACGTTTACCTGTTTATATATATATATATAATTTTAATTAATTCATTTATGCATTTACATATATATATTATTTTCAACATTAAAACGAAACATAGTTAGGCATGTTATTTCAGGACGTTGGAAAAATTCCATTTTTATACATCGTCATTTTTGGATTTTTTTTTTGTTTTACAGTATTAAATCTTCGTATACGTCAGATGTTATGTAATTTTTTTTTTTTAGGTACAAGATGTTACATATCAGAAGGAACCCGTCATGGCATTACCAATCTAACAATTTAGATGTTTGCAGGAGACGGCAGACGTTACGAAACTCGAAATGACGAGTAAGGGTAGTCCTAACACGCTGTTAAAATAAGCAAATATGATTCTTTCAACCGGCGTAGCGTCCGAATTACTACTGGTATCGATACATGAATAATAAGCGGTCATGTTGGGAGACCTAATAATGTGCAGGAGCAATACGTTAGAAATCGTCCTTTGAAATATTCGGCAGTATTACAGAAAAAGATCAAGTCAGACAGATGATCGCCCAACTGGTAGACAGGACATGTAGAAGTAGAAGAAATTATGATTATCAGTATCACGAACGCGTTCATGATTATTCATATTAACTAGGTCGTATATGTATTATAATTTCATCATTATTATTATTATTATTATTATTTCGCAATGCGGGGCACATGTTGTTGCAAGCAGAGTTACCTTTTTTTTAATAACTAGTCGATCGTCATCTGCGGGGAAACGAAACAACAATCACGTGAGTTACGTACGTCCACGTCGTGCACGGTGGTAATTTCTTATTCAATGGGATTGGCGCTGATTAGGAAAGCTAAATCGGAACTGACAATACATCTCCGATAGGAAAACAGTGGAAGATTCACTTTCCGAAGGTGTTCCTGTTATTGAATACCGTTAAGCTTTTTACTGCGTTAATAACAGCAGACTATCAGTAAGTCGGAGAATTCCAATCTAGAGCGAGTAGTCTAGTATCCGGCCTTTTAAGGCCGGGGTCCTTTTGACTAGGGGAGAAGAAGCCCGACTAGAAGGCAACGGGAAACCACCAGAGTAACTTCTCCATCATCATAATGGCTAGAAATACCGAATAAAAGAGCAGTCTTTAAATGAAACGCGGTGCGAAGAATACCCACGTTGGCCAATGATGAAACAACACGCACTAAGTTCGAAATAATAAATGAGAAAATACGTATTGTAACATGGAACATCCGCAGCCTCCCTCAAGTTGGCAAAATACATAACGTAAATGCAGAAAGGAAAAGACTTGCGATCTTTGGACTCAGCGCAGTACACTGGGCTGATTGCGGATGCACGAAATTAGAAGAATGGTGATGGAGGAGTTGGTGTACTAAACTGTGTGCAAGAATTCGCACCCTTCTTTCAGGGGATGGTATCAAGCTCAAGACAAATTTCCGGTGTCACTGAACTTTATCCAAGTATATATGCCGCTACAGCTCGCAGAGATGACAACATAATTCAGGAATGAATATCATCTTCAGTCGAATATCGGAACCAGATTGACTTCATAGTATTAAGTCAAAGATTTAAAATGGATCTTATATCAGCATGTACATACCCTAGTTCGGGCATTAACTCGGATTCTAATCCACTGGTCATTACCCTTAGAATTGAGTTACGCGAATACTACAAATCCCTAATATTTCAACGTACTGATATTCGGAACCTTAATAAATGATATATAGACTGGCTAATATCTTTTAAACCAACGTACAGAATATTTAAAAAACATCTGTAATGTGAAAAACAGTACAATGGAACATAAAAAACAAGATATATGGCCGTGTTAAAAGAAAAAGAAACAAGGCATGGATTGACGAAATCGCCCCAATGGAAGAAAAAATCCAAGCGAAATCGAGCTCTTACAGTTCATACACGATGCCTTCAATGTATATAGGAAGGTCAAGGAATTAACGAACATCACCTGAAAGACAGGTAGAAGAAATTTAAAAGATAAAGATGGCACGATTATATTAGAAAAGAACACTAGGCTAAGAAAAGGTATTCAACAATGATCGTATTTTGATTAATATCATGCTGGATGACCCGTCTTAAAAATACCAACCCCTATACGTGTAATTAAGAATCTGAATAACGAAAAAGCTAAGGACTACCGTACTATAATGTCACATATTTTAAAGATGTTCCTGAAAGTTGTCCATTTTCGCATACACGACAAATGCGAAAATAATACCGGCATCAAGCAGTTCGGTTTTAGGAATGGCGGGGCACAAGAGAGACAATATGTGCTTTTAACATACTGACCCAAAGATTTAAATTATACTGCTGCTTCATCGACTAGTGCTATGTGATTGTGTAAAACATGAAAAACTGTTGGAAATCATAGAAAAATCGAGAACGAATGACGATGTATAAGGGTATACCTTTACTATGGCCCCAATAAGTAGTCATCAGAAGTTAAGGGAAAACACGTAATGAAATCATCATTAAACAAAAAGGTTCGTCAAGGAAGTGTATTATCTCCGACGTTATTTAATATATACATTCAGAGGCAACATCTTCCAAAAGGCGCTAGATTGAAAAGATGGTATAAAAATAAATAACGAATACATCTCTAATATAGGGTACGAAAATTAATTGCAGACAGTATACCCAGGTTAGAAAATATGCTGGACAGAGTAAACATAGGATCTAGTTATCGATATAGAGGAAACGAAATGGCTGGCGGTCCACAAAAGCTCGGAGGTAGTTACTGTTACAAAGCTGAAAATGCGAATGAAGGATCACATTATCCAACGCGTCATCAAATTTATGTATCCGGGGGACGTGGTTTCACGAAGACACGCTAAAATCGAACAGGCGCGACAAGCTTACACGAAGAACTGGATAATCAGCAAAGAGTTGAACGTTCAACCACGTGTAAGATTAATGAGGTACTATGTCCGGCCAGTACTGCTCTACGACATGGATTAGATTCTTATTAAAGGTCTAGAGGAGAAACTAACCACCCTTTGAAATGTACGTGTACAGAGGCATGCTAAAAATTTCATATAGAAACCGCGTCACAAACCAAAGAAACTGAACTACTAAATAGAATCTCGTAAACTCGAGTACTTCGGACATATTTACAGGCACCCATAAAAATACCATCCTCCGCAGCTGAAAAAAGCGAAATTATAGGTAAGGTAAGATAAATGTTCTGGCTAGTAGATATGAGGGGATGGTATGTATGTACCACAGTCGAACTACGAGGAGCTGAAATATTTATTGTTGGAAGGCAAAAAGCGAGCGGAAAAAATACCAGGAGAAACGAAGATGCGGCGAAAAGGAGAAGGAAAATGCTGAAATGAGTAAGCTCAGTTCAATATAGCATTATTCATAGTTATACCAAGAACTACATCCACAAATCGCATAATTGGCGACAACATAAATAAATTAAAGGAAAAACGAAAGAACCTTAAATTAGGTAAAAGCAAAAATAAATTGGGAATGCAATAAAACAATATAAGGAGAGATTGAATAAAATTGAAGAAATGGAAAGGAAACGCAATAACGAATGGAGAAGTACAGTTGTGGAAGTAGAAAAATTCGGTACAAATTTATACAAAACAACAACGTCAACCGTCGGCGATGGATCGAATAAAAATTGAATAAACCGCAAGTTTCCAGAAATAATAACTTCGCAATATGTAAAAGCGGCACCTTAAAATTATCTTCGGATTAATGCAAACAGTTGACACTCGTGTTACTTATCTATTATAAAGTTACATTTTCTTTAGAAGAGGTAAATACAAAATGCGTTAAACTCTAGTAGGGTTTATTGAAACGGCGATACTCTATAGTCCATTAATGAGTATGGGTTTTCTAATTAGATCGATTAAACGAGTTAATGCATGGAAAAGAAATTCTTTTACACCACCGAACCTATCGTCCTCTGACACGTGTATATTTATTTCTGACACGTGTATATTTATTTCTGACACGTATTTTTAATTGACGGAGTCGTTATTTCGGAATAATCGGTAACTTACGCAGAATTACGTCAATAGTTTATCTCGGTAATAACAGTACTTCTTCCGATATCAACTTGGCTGGGTCATTAACAATAGCTACGTGGAACGCAAATGGCTTAAAAAACCATAAGGCCGAAATTGAGTTATTTTTAAGTTTAAATTTCATAGATGTATGCTTAATTTCCGAAACACACTTTACTGAAAAAGATTACTTCAAAATTAATAACTATTCAACCTACTATACATCCATCAGGCAGCGCCCGAGGTGGATCAGCTATCTTAATAAAATCAAACATAAAACATCATGAACTTATTCATTATAGAGAGGAGTACCTACAGGGGACCACCATCAGTATAAGTACGGCCGTTGGTGACTTGGTTCTGTCGGCTGTCTATTGTCCTCCGCGCCACAAATTAACACATTTAAGAGTGTCTATGTACATTCACTCACTAGGTACTAGATTTATAGCAGGTGGGGACTGGAACTGTAAACATACAGAGTGGGGCTCTAGGCTTACTACCCCCAGAGGCCGAGCACTCAAAAATATTTTAGATAATAACAATGTGGGTTATATTTCATCAGGGGAACCAACTTACTGGCCAACTGATCCTTGTAAATTACCCGATCTGCTAGATTTTTACATCGTCAAAGGTATATCACAACAATACAAAGATATCAGCACTTCTTTCGATCTTTCTTCGGATCACTCGCCAGTTATTTTAACCCTCAGCGCGACACTGTTATCCGTAAAAATACTCCGGTTATTTCTCTATAACTCTAGAACAGATTGGGAAGCCTATAGAAAATATTTAGAGTCCAACTTAAACTTAAAAATTCCGTTAAAGAGCAACGAGCACATCGACGACGCTGTACGTTACCTTACTCGCGAAATACAGACTGCAGCTACCTTGAATACACCCGGCAATAATCGAAAAAACATAAATGTTAATAATAGTTATCCTAAATTAGTTAAGGAGCTTGTCTTGGAGAAAAGACGATTACGAAAAAAATGGTTTCGAACTAGATATCCACAAGATAAAACTTTGTTTAATAAAAAAACGAAACACCTGAAGAGATTACTTTCGGAAATCAAAAACGAAACCTTTAATAATTTCTTATCCGCTTTGTCGCCATTGCCTGTGGATGATCATTCGCTGTGGAAGTGTAGTAAAAATATTAAAAACCCGATTACAAACATACCGCCGATAAGGACTAACAGTGGTGGTTGCTGGGCCAGGAACCCGAATGAAAAAGCTGAAGCATTTGCTACTCATTTAGCGAGTGTCTTTAAACCAATACAGGCGCTCCATCCAAGAAAATCCGCGTTGGATACTGATAACATAAGCTCGTCTATCCAATTTACCTCATCGGTGCAGCTTAACTATACGACTAAGTTTACGTCACCTCAAGAGGTGAAAAGTACCATAAAGTCCTTAAAGCGCAACAAAAGTCCAGGTTTTGACCTGATAACAGCAAAGTTGCTTGAGGAATTGCCTTGAAAAGCTCTAGTGTTGCTTACATATATATGTAATGTCATAATTCGCTTAAATCACTTCCCGATGTATTGGAAGTTTGCTCAAGCCATCATGGTTCCGAAACCCGGGAAGGACCCGCACTGTGTGTCCTCTTATCGGGCTATATCTCTGTTACCCATATTGTCAAAAGTAATGGAAAAATTAATATCAAACAAACTACGCCCCTATTTAGATTTTAATAACGTAATACCGAATCACCAATTTGGTTTTATGAGACAACATTCCACAGTGGATCAATTGCACAGGGTAGTAAATATAATTGAAAACAGTCTAGAAACGAGACAGGTTTGTACGGCGGCGTTTATCGATGTTGCTCAGGCTTTTGACAAGGTGTGGCATGAAGGCCTATTGTTAAAGCTGAAATCATTACTTCCACCAAATTTATATCTTCTGATTACTTCTTATATACAAGATCGGTACTTCCAGGTACGTTATGAACACGCGCTCTCTGAGATTCATCTTGTTCTAGCAGGTACCGCAGGGTTCGGTCCTGGGGCCTACACTGTATTTGCTTTACACCGCCGACTTCCCCCTTACTAGAGATGTACACGCGGCTACTTTTGCAGATGACACTGCCTTACTCTCATGTAACACAGATCCGAACATTGCCAGTAATAACCTACAGGAAGCATTAAACAGAGTGGAACAATGGTTTAAAAAATGGAAGATAGGTGTTAATGAGAGCAAATCCGTTAACGTTCAGTTCACAAATAGGAAGGTTATAGTTCCACCTGTTAGAATAAATAACCTCACAATGCCTATTCAGCCGAGTGTTAGATATCTAGGTATGCACCTGGACAGTCGATTGACATGGCGGCATCATATAGACAAAAAAAAAAAGAAGGAACTTAACATACGGGCTAGAAAAATGAATTGGCTCTTAAGCAGGAATAGTGTTCCCTCATTGACCAATAAGCGTTTGGTATATACAGCAGTTATAAAGCCAGTGTGGACCTACGGAATAGAGCTATGGGGTTGTGCAAAAAAAACAAATATAAAGGTGCTACAAACGTTTCAAAATAAAATATTAAGAACAATGACAGGTGCACCCCGGTACATAACCAACACAACCCTACATAGAGACTTGAATATTCCATATGTGTCCGATGTTATAAAGCAGTACGCTCAAAGACATGTACTTAGACTGGAAGGTCATCCTAATACCTTGGCTCAAAGATTTCTGAACACCTCCAGTGACACCAGGAGGTTGAAGCGTAATAAACCACTGGACCTTGTTTAAGGTAGCAGCTGCTGGGTGAGCACCACTGGGTGCTTCTCCGTCACGTTATTACATGGTCAAAAATTTTGCTAAATGACCTAGGGGGTCAGATTGTAAAAAAAAATAAATATAAAAAAAAATATATATATATATTCGTCGAAATAGTCGAAAAAAGTTATTACCGAAGAAAATGTACGATATTTAGCGATCATGTTTAGTCAGCACTGGGAGAATTGCCGACGATGTTTTTAATATCAGTTATAGAAAAAAAAATATATGTTATAGAATAAAATTTTTCTGTAAACAAGTTCGCCGCGTATCTAACGAAATTACATAAGCGATTACTATCGCAGTTAACGAAAGTAAATGCACGCAGGTCACATTTATTTTGCTACTATCGTCTACCCACTACGTTAAATGGGGAATTCATCTCCGAACAGAGTTACGTCAATCTGGGGATGCACCTAGTAAATTAACATGGAGCATACTTGTCTAAAAGGAAACAAAACACGTTGACTTAAAAATTGAAGCAGCTATACCGGCTTCTTGGCGACCGCTGCAGTCTTTCTCTCGGAATTGAGCATTTAATTTATGAAATAACGTTAAAGCTTGTGTAGACATCCTGATTCTGCGCGACTGCGCAAAAAATAGTCGGATAAATTTCCAACATTAAGCACTCAGTATGTTACGAACCACACATTACATCGCGACCTTTCCATTCTTTACGTTAAAAACGAAATCAAACTTGAGCTGTATAAAAGGAGCTTGGAGATACACTGGCCATCAGTTTATTAAATAATACTCTTCAGATACGCCGGTTAAAACGAATCCGAACATTTGATTTATCCTAACTCCTACCGGGATTCATTGTCATGAGTGTTAACCCCTCACACGCTACTTCATATTTCATAAAAATTGCTATATACCCTCTCGGCCAGTTGTAATTATGTTGTTAAAATATATATATATATTTTTTTAAAAAGCGAGCGATTACTATCGGATCAAAATTAACGAAAACGAGAATGGTAAGCTTTGAAGGATGAACTACAGATAAGGTAAAACGGTCGGGAAATATAGATTACTTAGAAAAAACAACGAGACTAGAAAAATTGTGTAAATGAGGATGGAAATAAACGCGGAAAGTGACGGTTCGTCGAAATTATCGGCAAGAGCTCGCGGGAAAAAAATGGTCGAACAAATAGGAAGAAGAACCAACTGTATGGAAGCCCAAAAAAAAACAACAATTTTAAGATGAAGCGGTCGAAGAGTTTGAATTATATGAAAAAACAGGGAAACAAGCTTTTTCTTCTTATATCATATCCTACGCAACCACGTCTAATGCTATTATATATATATATATATATATTGCATATATACATATATATATGTATGTATATGAAACGTACGGGGCAAAGTTCAAGAACGTCAATGGACTGGAAAGATCCCCTTTTTATTTTGATGTTTCCCGAAATGAAATGTCGTATAGAAATGCCGTCGTTATCAACCATATGAAAAAACAAACACATCCTACAGAAATGTTCGTACGATTTTGAAAATCGGAAATTGTTCCCGACAAAGAGAACAATTATTACGCATGTAACGATAAAGAGAGAGAAAGCGTTACCCTACAGTTTTTATATTCGTCCTTATTTACGAATATTGCGGTAATATCGTCATTTTTTCTTCCTACTTAAAGACGCCGTAATAGGCGAATATTATACATTAGGCAAGCACGAAAACGCACGATCTTTCGATGGATATATTTTACATAACCAATGAGGAGTTCTTAAGGAGAAAATCGTAACGGACGATATTGAAAACGGGAAAACGAAATATAATATATAACGCCTAAAATACGAGAAATTGCGGGAATTTTCATAAAAATACAACATAATACCGACAAGAAGAAGACGATTGAAATCATTAATAACAAATCCCCCGAACAACTCACTTTGTAAGAACTCATTATGGACACTAGAAACCGACACGTACGAATGGAAATCAATAACCAATAAAGTGGGAATCGATCTTGACGGTGATGATGATAATGTACGCGTAAGTTTGCGTATATTTTTCTATCTAAATGCAATGTCGCGACCGAATTGAAATTCCTGTGCTCAGATCATCTATCGAAACACGAAAATGTCAGCCCACCGACAAGTCGTTGATCAGATTATTGATTTTTTTGCGCGAAAATATTAGTCCTTCTCGCAAGTGTGTACGATATATCGTCAGATTAATGAACGATCCAACAATTTTAGCACCTTTTTTTGCGAACCTATCTAGTCTGTACAAAACCTATCATTCTAAACTCTGTTCCTCGGGGAATACTGTATTATACGAGTTCGTTTGGCGATACGGATACATACCATATGTTTGAATACTTTATGCATCAGCGCGAAAAGAGCAGTATGACGCGAATATTGTTATGACTTTTTGACGGCTACTATTTTATTAGTTTTAAATTATTACCTCTTCTGAATATTAAACTATCATCATCAACATCATTAAGTACCGTCTCCATATCGGAGGTAGTCGACTACTTATCTATACATATTTTTTGTTGTACTGTGTAAGTAGCGTACAAGACAATCACACACCCGGGAGAACTAATTTTAATCGTTTTGTTGCACAATGCAGCTCCGCATGTTTTTGTAGTGTACTATATTATTACTAACGCGTGTATGTTGTCGGCCGTAGTGGTTTGCATTACCTTCCGCGCGATATAAGTATTATCTGTATTTTTATTTTCCGGCAATTTTTATGTCACCGATCGTATTCCAACTAGGTACCTAAGTCCGTGCTCTATAGGCTATCCTGACGACTATAATCTTCAAATTCCCATTCTTCAGATCCCGACCGACCTGTTTTGTTATAAACTTTTTTTTTCTTGTTTTTAATCGTTGCCTTTTTTAGACATTCTAATTAATGTCACCATTGTAAACACCGCGTTGATGATTGAAATTGTGGCCGTAAGTTTATAGCACCGACTAATATATTTTTTCAAGTGTAGAGTTTCGGAAGGAGCGAAGTTGAGTAAATCTGCATTGACAAATTTATATGTCGCGGGTAGAGCATTTAAATAATTAGCAGTAAAAAAAAATCCCTAAGAATTTATTTTAGAAAAATATAAATTAATAGGAATATAATCATAATAACGTAGCATACCGGTTATAGCGAAATTAATTAAGTAAAAATGAACGAAATTATGTAAAACAAAACGAATTCGGTGTGTAAAGAAAAACAGCTGCGAAGATATGTTAATATTTGGAATAAACAATAATTACTTCCCGTTGACTTCTGCAGGATCATCTGTTAGGATTCCCTCCCTTAGTGGAAGGACGCTACTCACATCGAATTAGTATTCGTTTATTGTCTGTATTGACGCGAGTAAGCCGATTTTACTTTGTTCCCGGAGATATCTTCGATATCTAGTTGCGAAGTTTAAAGTTTGTCCGAGTTGAGTTTGCTTAATTTCCTTTTTCGAAGTAATTAAGCTTATGCGGTAAACTTTTGTGTATGTCGTCCACGAATCGGGCAAACTTCCGTAGGGTAGATGTACGTAATCAAGCAGTGTTGGAAAGCTCGTATATAAAGGTGATCTCCCTCTGGAAAATCTACGTCCCCGCTATGGACTAAACGTGTACGAGTCCAGGAAGAAACTTAAGGCATGCATTACGCAATTATCGATCCGGTCTCCGTACATTACCAGCAGCGTCGACATTCAGAGAAACTCGACTGAGAATGTAATAAGAATATTTTAGTTTTTACAACGTTTTGATTTTCACCATCCTATACGGAACGCGTTACGTTCGAACATATAAAAGACACCGTGGTGTGATTAGATGGAACCGGCGAGGTATACATTAAACAGTAGGGACCAGTATAGGCTAATCGTAATCGTTTATACAATCACACACATACATGTATATATATATATACATATAATCATTCTCGATAATTAGCGCGATAATGCAGCTTAAGTTGTTGCTGATGATTTAGACGAGGATGGAGAGGTTCGCAAACCTGCCATCCTTGTAGCCCGTATAAATGCCACTTGTTACACGCGATATTAATGGCACGGCAAAAGCCGAGCGAACGACGCTAATATTAATTAGGGACCACCGCGGAACAGGTGCACCGGAAACTAAGCTCTATGTATATCCGCACAGAGACACACATATATAATAATAGCCTCAGTAAAAGTTCCTCCATTGACTTAACAATAGTTTTCCGTCCCTTTTTCAAGACGTTTGTATAATTTCTTTCGATTTCTTTAAGGAGCAGTTATTAGATCATTTCGGAGTTTATGTTAATGACGAGAATTATTCGATAAGGTTAAAATCGTCCGTTACACCAAAAATCGATCACAAGTTTCTGAGCCGTCAGAAGGAAGAACTGGGCAAGAAATTATTTCAAAACAAATAAAGAAATGAAATAAAGTGATAAGTCTTATAAACAACGATCTCCCAGCCGAATAGGAGTAAAATTTTATTCTACTGAAAAATCGACTGGTACTATACACACACATATATATATACATATATATGTGTGTGTGTCATATATATATATATATACGTTTATATATAGTTTCCTCTTTTTTTGAATGTTGAACGACCTGAGTTGGAATATATATATATATTACATATGGTTATATACGTACACATAAAAATAAAATGAGCGAAATAAAAATTGTGGCCAAGATGTAAGTGGGGAAGAACTTTAGGCGACAAACGATCATGTTGGAGACGCCATTTTTCGAAAGAAACCATTTTAAATTATTTTCACTCTTGCCAAAGACCGAAAAGAAACTGACTGTATACCTTTCGTATGCTTGATAGACGAGCCTGCTAGTTCGTTCGCTCGCCTGCTAGTGTACGTGGTAGCAGCTAGGCTGTAACGTATATAATCTTCGCTCGCGGTAAACTTTAAGAAGTGTATTGAACGCAATAATCGAAGATATTGCATTATGGGATATATATATATATATATATATATATATATATATATATATATATATATATATATATATGTAAAATATATATATATTGACATGTGTTTGCATGACACACGCGCATACTTCTGCGCATAGTATACATCCATGTAATAAATATATATATATATATATCTTTGTTTAATATATTTATTTTTTCATTCTCCTATCGCCACAAGCTTAGTGTTTTGTTCTTTTTGAAAAGTATTAAATTTATCTTGTCGGTAAGACGGTTGAGGGGCGTACTACGGGCCGATAAAAATCGTCCATCTATTTTCAGTTTTTCATCTTTCGATACACCTTTCTCTCTTATTTCTTTCTTTATTTTTTTATTTATTTTCGATTATTTATTTCATTTTTGTGGTTATCCACATTTCTGCTATAGTATCGTTCTTCATCTTTTTGAACATTTCGCACACTTGCATCGTAATACGTTCTCCATTCTACGATTATTTATATTTCATTTATACGTACGTATATTATTAAAAATACACTACGGCGCACGGTACGCAGTAAGAGGTCGGTTAGAAAACGTCCTCCTTTCTGACGGTTGCCTCGTCTTTCAAGTATCTCATCGACGAACAATATTCTACTTTTTTTTCTGTTTTTTTTTTATTTTATTTTTTTTATTTTTCGAATTTATTCCAAATTTCCAGGAAAAAAACGGTTTATTCCTCATTTAAAATATATAATTTTATAATCCATCTTCTTCTATTACATCAGCAACTGACTTCTTCCCGTTCTTTCAAACTGCTATGGAGTATCTGTGTTTTAGTTTTGTGTGTGTTTGTTGTATTTACACACACACACACACACACATATATATATATATATATATATATATATATATATAATGTTGTATTAAGGAACGCGAAAGTTTAGTTCTTTTAGAGAGAGAAAAAAGCTAAAATACCGGAATATCGAAAGCGATTCTTTAATAAGAACTTTCGTCGAAGTTTTATATTAAAAATTCGACCAACAGCGACCACCTAAAAAGACGATGAAATTAAACTTTTTGTTTATAAACATATATATATATATATATATATATATATATATATATATATATATATATATATATATAATAATATATATAAATGTGGCGGCAATATTATTTCCATTGTTATTTTTATTATTGAAAACGAAATAGTTCATTCCTTTGCATTATCTTGTTTCTACAAATAATTTCAACTTTTCCAGCGTATCTTTTCAACAACCGAGCTTTTTAATGTACTTCAAAGAAGATTATTTATTATATTCGTAATGAACTTAATTAGAATCGATTAAAAAACGAATAAACGATGTAATTTTTTTAAAGCGGAATTTTCGAAATTAAACGATGTAATTTTTTCAAACCGGAGTTTTCAAAATTAAACGATACACTAGAAAATAATCGTCGATAAATAGTCGAATAAAATATTTGTTATTAGACACGTGTCCATGCAGCGCTGTTCTGTATCGGCCGATGCCGTTCTATCAGTTTATACGTTGTAATACTATTTTTGCATTTCTTATTTATAGCCTCGAGTGAGACTTCTGAAAAAATTGCTTAACCGCATTATCACGCTTGTTATTATTTTTTTTTTTAAAGGCTAATCCCAATGTTGCAACTGTTGGAAAATAGTGATTAAATTTCGTAAGGATAAAATCAGTGGTACTAATGCGCAAGGCTACGATGAAGATGATTAATATACGCGCGATTAAAATTTCTGTAATTAAAAACATCGCTGAAAAACGTTTACCTCGAGTTTATATTAAATAGAATTATTAATTATACACGGTGCGTCCCATAAGTTCTGGGACTGGTGCTCCCAAACCCACAAAAATAAATCCAAAAATTTTTTCAACACGATTTTTATTCGAAGTAGTCTCCCTTAAACTTAATACAACTAAAAGCGATATTTCAACTTGTTTAAGCCCTCAAAAAACGCCTCGGTTTCGATCGCCTTGAGTCGGCTCGTCACAGCTACTTCAATCTGTGCAATCGAGGAAAAATTATTTCCTTTGAGATTGATTTTCATCTTCGGGAACAGAAAATAATCTGGAGAGCATGGAGGTGGCCAAGCGCTGGAACCATTTTTTTGGCCAAAAACTGGACGTTGAGGGCAGCTGTGTGCACCGGATTATCGTGCAGTAAGAAAAATCATTTCACAATTCCGGCCTGACGCTTGCGATTTTTTTACACAGGCGACCCAAAACATCATTATAGAATGCGGCATTTACATTGGTGCCCTGAGGAACAAATTTTTTGTGGACAATACAAACCGATCAACATCACCTTGACTTTCGATTTTTGAAAACGAAGTTTCTTGGGTTGTGGCGAATCTTTACCGCATTACTGCACACTTTGACGTTTTGTTTCGGGGTCATATGCAAAATACCAACTCTCGTCTCCCGTGATTATTTATTTTTCGAAGAAAATGCGGATCTTTTTCGATCATTAAGGTCGTCCTGCGCGTGAGAAACTCGCTGCTGTTTTTAGTCGTCTGTCAGCGAATGTGGAACGAAGCGCGCGCACAGCTCCTTCTTCTTTAAATTGTTCGTTATAATTCGTTGAACAATCGTTTTCGGAATACCAGTGAGGTCTGCCACCAACCTACAGCAGCTGTCCGATGTTCAACACCGCGGCGACACGAGCGATATTGTCAGACGTTTTCGTGGTGCAAGGCCGCCCGCTCCTCTCCTCTTCGCAATAGACTACGACCTACTACAGACTCACCATAAGGTAATTTTAACATATCATACGTTTCCGTCGCATTTTTTCCAGCTTTGAAACAAAATTTAATAGCGGTACGTTGTTCGCGATTTTCAGTCATGACGCACGTAACCAATACATGTCGCATAAAGTAACACTAAACTGAAATTATTCTTCCGAACGCTTTAAAAGTTTAACCACCTCTAGAAAAAAAATCTAGAAATAAGTTCCTAAATTTGCGTGAAGATCGCGCCACTAGTTTCGATTTCACAGCACCAGTCCCAGAACTTATGGGACGCAATGTGTATATTGCGATGCGACGTCATTAGCGACTGCCAGGCTTTATAGCTCCTTCTTTTATAAGAAGAAAAGTTATCTATAGCGGTTAAAGAACTAAACTCGAGATCCACGCCACCCTATGTTTGGACAAACTATATCGGAAATGAAAGATTGAACTCACAGAAATTACCGCGCTATCTGACAGGGCCGCCACCACGCGGAGAGTACAATGGAAACTTCTGGTTCAAATCCTGCATCACCACACGGAAAACTGCGTCCAAAATATATAAAATTAGTTCCAATGGAAAACACTGACTCTGAACAGGTTGCGTACTGGCTGCGTGACAACAAATGAGAACCGTGTCAGATGAAAGTTAAGCACCGACGATAAATATCGATGCGGCGAAAAGCGAGACCACCAGCTTGCGTTCAATTGAAAAGGTATTGCAGATATGATGGACTTACGGGCTACTACTTGCAATGACGATGTGATCAAACTGATCGACGTGTGAAAGGTAGTATACAGATTAGCGCCTTGGATTCGATAACGACCAGCTGTTGAATTCTGTATTGAACATTGAAAAAATTGATATTGCAATTGTTGAAGGTAACCTATTTCCCAGTTTTTATCGATAAATCATTAACTTCAAGAAATTAAGCTTATTTTCTCGTATATATATATATATATATATAAATATATATATATATAAAACAAGCTTATGTTATAATGAGGATATCAGTCTTATGGCAAGATTCATAAAGTTCAAGTGATAAATTTTTGACTTGCTTGGAAAAAGCAGCGCGCGAGGGAGATGATAATTTTTTAAGGTTAACGAAATAAATAGAAATTTATTTTTATTATTTAAAATATTAAAGGAAGAAATTGTGGTAAAATAAAACTTACGTAAGCAAATAAAAAATTCGATTTTGCGAAGCGGTTTGCGCGCGCATTTTAATTTAAATTAATAAAAGAATTATTTCCCGTCGAACGGTGAAAGCTTTTAATTTATTAACGAACGATATAGAGAAGATGGACGGTTTTTGAATAACTCAAAAACTACTCGACCAAAATTTTTGGATGAAATTTTATTTAAAAACAGGAAAACGAAAGATTAACTTACAATCGTTTGTGAGACACAATATCGTTCCGACGACCGCCACTCGGAACGATACATTCATTCAGTCTTTTTTTTTTTTTTACAAAAGTTTGGAGACTTTTTCGAGTATAGGTCGATGAATTTTTGAAATTTCTTCAGAAATCCGAGTTTTCAAGTCTTCCAGATCTCGTGACGTGTTTCGTAAACGCGGCTCTTATCCTCACAAAAAAAAATTGCGTAACTTTGAATTCCTTTCGAAACTCTCTTTGCACCGTCGTGATGTCGAAAATAACGTTCCGGGCAAACCGCGCGCTCCTTCTCATTACAGGATAGCGTGATAATTGAAACTAATCTCTCGTGTGTACACTAAAAGTGTAGCAGGCGGTTTGCGTTGTAGCAGTATTACCAACTGCGCTATTCGAAAAACGACAAAACCGCCCATCTTCTCTCGGTCACCCGAAATTTACGACGTTACTTTCTTTCGTTCGTTTTAATAAAATCTCTTTTCATCTGTACGACGTGCCGCACTTGTTTCTTCTATTATTTCTTTGCTCTTCTTCGGTATATACTTTGGTTTTTCTGTTCAACTTGGTATTTTTTATTATTATCAAAATTGTTTTCTTCGGTTCATGTTCGCAGATTATTTCTTCTCACATTTCTCGTTAATCCTCGGGCGTTTTATTTTCTTTTAATAATTTTTCTTTCAGTTCTTAATCCACCGGTTTAAAAACAGAAAAATAAAAGTTTCTTTCGAGGCCGGTATATTTATTTTTAATTTATCAAGCTGATACTCTACCATTTCCAGAGCTCCATCAACGTTACCTACCACTCGAATGCTCCGGAAAATAATTTAGTTATTATTATTTTAATATTATTATTGTTACTGCGGATATAATTATTTTTAAATTATGTAACGAAGGTACTCGGTATATAAATGCGGAAGAAACAAAAGGAAAGAGATGATTGCCATTTTGCGCAAAAAATTAGGGAGAAATAATCGAGCGAGCCCGGAATTTTAAATACGTCGGCCAGATTATAACGGACGATCTATTGCGATACTAAAATTAATTATAGAATTGGACTAGATGCGCGTTTTAATGAAAACAAGGCGTATTAAGAGAATATTGAAGATATAGGTGGGGTCGACAGTCATCTAGAGAGCTGAAACTCGGACGTTAAATACAGTAAAACATCTCTACGATAGAAATTTGATTAAAAGTGCTGTCATCTGATGATACAACAACGATTAAAGATTTTTTATTACAGCATAAAGGGCACAATTTTTAATGTTGTCAGTGCATAGATCGATCTTAAAACCTACAGAATAAATAGAATAAACTAGCACCACCCACTAGCGAAACAACGGGGACGGTTAGTGTTGACGAAGTCGTGAAGAGTTGCAAAATCTGCTCAATAATGACGCACTAACAACTGAAGAAGCACCAGATTGATTAGAGTGCGATAAACTAGATAAGGGTATTGAAATTTTAGATATTATATCTAACGTTCAACAGTCCAATAATGGTGAAATTTTTCTGATTTCTCTTCCGTGTGGCATAACTAAATTTAGATTTATGAGTTTTAATTTTATCAGAAAATTTTCTGTTTGATAAATATGATTCGATCATGGAGAATATGTGGGAAAACCATAATTTATTTACTTAAATAAAATTCCATCGTGTCAGCTTGTATCAAATGCATTTTCAATATCAAGCGTTGCTATTTATTTTTATTAAAATTATCACCGATTTGCTCGCAGACGTTTACACTAGTTGCATAGTGATTTTTAAATTGGGTCTAAACTGAAAATTATTCAGAGTTTTATTTGTTTCACAATGTTTTCTTAGTCTAACCGGTAATATTTTTTCAAATATTTTACTAATGTTGATGAGTAGACTGATAGGCCGTATGTTTTTAATCGAGTAAGCATCCCTGCCACGTTTTGGGAGGGGTACAGTTACTTATAATCTCCAGGACGCAGGATAATAAAATAGGTGAATGCGAGAATTAAAATACCGTTGCGAATACCCTGACGAGTTAGGTTAATGATCACTTTTACACTAATTCTATCATGAACAAATTGTACTTTAAACGTCATCTGATTAAATATATTATTTTTTTTTTTAATTTCTTTCCTAAACTATTTAAAATCTAGCGAACTATAAAATTTTAATACGCAGATATAAGCGAGTGGCTATGTTTTAACATTCGAACGGCTAAGACGACAGGGAATTTTTAGTTGCTTAATAAATTACACATATATGTGCAAAATTTCATTCAAATCGTTAGAGCCGTGTTTCCGATTCCGAGGTAGCAGCGGAATATATATATATATATATATATATATATATATATATATATATATATATATATATATATATATATATATATATAATAAAAGTTCAGTGCATATTTATGTTACTTATATTATTATATTATTATTATTATTATTAATATTATTGTGCATCATCGTCCGTTCATTGCGAACGATAAATAAAAATTTTGAATACATTAACATATATACGATCACGATTCGCTGATTTCTATCCACTGATGGATGTAAGGGTTTCCATTGTACTCGGTCCCAAGCAGAGTTCATCCATTTAACTCCGACTGACTTTTGAATGTCGTCTTGCCATCGCGTACACGGGCTACCGCGGATTCTGTGACCTTTTCTCGGTTTCCATTGCGTTATTCTTTTGGTCCACCTATCGTCCATCCTTCTAGCGACATCCAGTTCCATTTTAATTTAGCTACGCGTTGTATTACATCCACCAGCTCGGTTTGCTGCCTTATCCACTCTCATGGGCCTTCTGCGTTACGGCCAGTTTCCTAACAACGTATTTTGTCAGGCACTACGTTTCCGCTCCGTATGTGAGCACTGGGAGGATGCACTGTTCATATGCTTTCTTTTTTAAACAGTTCGGTATGTCTCTGTTTTTCAATACACTATTTAGCCTTTCAAACGCTATCCACGAAAGGTGCGTCCGTCTTTTAATTTCTTTACACATTGCTTCTTTTTCTACTGTGATTAGTCGGCCCAGATACACGTATTAATTAACTTGCTCCAATATTTGCCCATCTATTGTTATTTCTTGTAACAAGTGTGAGTGTGACATGACCTTCGTTTTATCTATATTTATCTTCAATCCTACTGCTTTAAAGCAACTATGAAGGTCATTTACCATATCCCGTAAAGCATGTGCGCTATTACTGATTAACACAATATCATCGGCAAAACGTAAATGATTGAGTTTTTTTACATCTATATTAATACCGTATGATTCGCAGTTTAAATTTCTGAACGTACTTTCCAGAAATGCTATGAATAATTTGGGTGATATTGTGTCCCCTTGCCTAATTCCTTTTTTTATTAATATTTCATTTGTTTTTTCCACAAGTTGTACTTTCATAGTGGGCGAATCATATATATTTTTTGTTACGTTTATATACTCGTCTTCTATGCCTTGTTCGCTAAGAGCTTTTATTATTGTCCATATTTCTACCGTATTAAAGGCTTTATGGAAGTCTATGAATGCCATGTGTACGTTGTATTCATTGCATTTTGAAATTAAAATTCTCATAGTATGCACATGGTTATGCGTGCTGAAGTCTAATCTAAAACCTGCTAGTTCGCATGGTTGATTATAATCCACTTGCTTCGTCAGCCGATTTGCGATAATACTTGTATAAATCTTGTATATATGTGAAATTAATGGGCCTATAATTTTCAAGTTTAGCCGTATCACCTTCCTTGTGTATCAAGACGACATCTACTTCCTTCCATGAATGAGGGATGTTGTTTTCCTTCAGTCGTTTGCTATACCGGTCTTTCAACCAATTTATATATCTCGTCTTTCCTTTCTTTAATCATTTCTGGTGTTATATTATCTGGTCCACTTGCTTTATTATTTTTTACTTTCTTCATTACAAAAGTAATTTCTGAAGTTACTATTTTTGGTAAGTTACCTCTCTGCTTGTCTAATGCTATCTGATTTTTCATATTCGGTTTTACCTTTGTATCATATAGTTCTGTGTAAAATCTTTTCAATTTCTTTCAATAGTTCTATTTTTCCAGTAAAAGTATCCTCGTTGTGGTTTTTCAATTTTGTTAGTATTTTACTTCCTGTAGACGTTGCTTTCTTGAACACTTTGGGACCTTTGTTGCGTTCTAATACTTCTTTAACTATTTTAGCATTATGTTGTCGTATATCTTTTCTCATTTGTTTCTTTATCAATTTATTCAGTTCTGTCCATTCAACTTGATTTCTACGTGTATCAACTTTCATTTTCCACCTTTTTTCCATTACATGTTTCGTGGCGTCGCTTATTTTTCCGGTTTTCCTTTTTTTGTCCTAGGCGCAACTTTAGTCCCACCTTCTTTCATCACATTCGTAATCAGTTCATTTTGCTCATTTATTCCTAACGTTGTAATATTTCCTGCTTTTTGAATTTGTAGTTTTAATTCCTCTAGATATCCGTCTGTGTTTCTTCTTAATTTATCAGGGTCGATTATGTTTACTTTATTTTCTCTGTAGTGGAATTTATTCTTGTTATGGGTATGTATACGCACTTTGCTTCTTACCAATCTACGGTCGCTTCTAGTGTTAACTCTTTTTATCACTGATATTGCACTATTTTGCGTTTATTGGCAATGATGAAATCGATTTCATTTTTATAAGTAAAGTTGGGGCTTCTCCAAGTCCATCTGCTCTTGCTGTTTTTCTTAAAGAAGGTATTCATTAAGTTTAGCCTTTCAATGAATTTTAACAGTACACGTAGAAAAATAAGCTAAGAATTCCTCCAACGAATCATCTTAGATCCATTCGCTCCTCTCCTCTTCTTTGGAAATATTCGTCGCAAAGCTGAAAGGATCAGGTAGTACTCTCTCGTATTATTCGTATTGGCCACACTGCATGGTTATATTCTAAGTAGAACAGATCCACCTCTGTGCGCTCATTGCGCCGGAACCCCCTTAACACTCCGGCACTTGTTCTTTGACTGCCCACAATATTCCGTATATCGTCCCCTAAACTTCGATGGTAGTTCATTCAAAACAGTTCTATTTGATGATCCAACCGATGTAGAAGCAGCACTTCAGTTCCTTCGAGCTATAGGCATGATCAATCTAATCTAACATTCATTTTTCCATACGGGTGCTTCTGGCCATAGCAGCAGTACATATACTACACGTTCAAAAAAAAAAAAAGTAATCGGTATATTATTATTAAGTAGGGAATAATTAAAAACGAAAAGATCTGAAGAATTAATTATAAGTCGACCATAAATGGCGGGAAAAGAATAATTAATTAACCGAAGATGAAAAACCAAAAAAAAAAAATTAGAAAATTGAAAAAAAAAAAGATTAATTCTAACTACGAACGAGAATCTATAGCGTGTGCATCCTTTCTTTAGAATTTGCAATTTCTTTTTATCTAGGAAATTTATTAAATAAAAACAACCGGAAGGTTGAATTTAGTTATTAATTAATAAAAAGAAAAGAAAAAATACAACGTTACGTATCTTATCTTTAAGTCGAACGGAAAAGCCGATGGAAGAGTCGGAAATAAGAATGTAGGGCAAAATAATGGAAAAATTATAAACGGTCCTAAATGTTAATTATAATAATTGAAATAAAGAAACGGTGACTAGGACCGAGGATAATAATAATAAAGCAGGCGTCGTTAGTAGAAAGCCGTGTGCTGTGGGGAAAATTGGCAACATGGCGAAAAGACCTAACCTGTTGATATTTGCGTTGTTTACATATCGCGAAGTATTTTATTTCAATTTGAAGTCACTTGCTGGTTACGGTTTTAAGTTCGAAATTTCGATTTGACTTTTAATATTTTATCAATTCAATCGATTCTTATACTGATCGTAAAATAAAATTCGCTTTCGACTGTTAAAATTATTCTGTTTTGTTTGTAAGTTCTTCATTGTTCGTCGTGTTTAGATGCGGTTTTGTAATATTAAAACGAAATTTGTAATGTACTTAATATTTTGTTAAATTATACTTTATTATATTACTAAAATATCATTTACAATTTTGCAAAAATGCCGAATATTTATTAATAATGGGGGTTAGTGTTTTTAAATTTCCGAAAGATACTCTGCTCTTAAATTGTTGCGGTTAAAAGCGATTACTAGGACGGATTTTGAGCCGTCAAATTTTAGTGCAGAAACTGCATTTTACTTCGTAGAATTTTATTTATAATAAAAATATTTCAACCCGATCGAACGGAAGGAAAATTTTTGTTTGCATTATTGAAGGAAAATTCTAATTTTGATAATAGCGACGAAAACAATTATTTTGAAACCGACATATGCGATGTAAAAAATTTTCTTATTTTGGAAACGAATTATTTACAATGCTCTATGACAATTCTATAAAGATAGGATATGCGTCACACATTCTCTATTCAAAAAATCGGAACGTTCACGAGGGTGCCAGCATTATTAAAGAGAACAAAGGCATTTTTCTAAATGATTAATATTTCGATACTTTGCGAAGAAACGAATTGTCGGCTGCAACTGAATCGGTAATGTCTGTGTTTTTGTTTAACATGTGTTCCATTTTAGAATTTATTATAAATGGTGATACACGTTTGAATACAGTTCTACATAATACAAAACATTCTTTAAAATCGACAGTATATAGTATTGAAAACGAAGACATTTATTCCGAATTTTTAGAAATGTGCAGTAATTGTGAAACACTTCATTCATTACTACAGGTGTGTTTCGCTAATATATTACTAAGTAATTATTGTAACCAAACGAATATGACCCGGAAAGAAACTGGTATTAATGATCATTTGTTATTGAAAAGTTGGAAAATACATAAATTTGTGTATGCTTATATAATTACTTATTGCCGGTTCCAACTAATCAATTAAATTACGGGTATATTTAACATTTCTTAATTTAATGAACTAATTTTAGCGTATGTATGCACTACGTATATATATATATATATATTGATGATACTGTTTTTAATGTGATTTAACTTTTTACACAAAAGTAAATTACTACACGTTACGTACATAAATATAATAAATGTAATTTCGATTTAAGAGAGATGCAATTGTGGTCAAATGGACCAATAAGTCTGTGCCCCCTAAAAATATAAATAAAAAGTAGAGGTTTATGCTATTGCATTTTGATCAGCACAGCTTCTATTAACGACGGGTAGGATAATAATAACAATAATAGTAATAAATGTGTATATGCGAGTAACGGTGCAAAGGATTAGTGTACGGTACAGATGAATAAAAGTAAGAATAGGAAAATTATACATCAGTTATACACACGTATACATATAAATAAGTACTTGCGTGAATCAAGTTCTTTGGATGTGTACCGATATATTTAATAGCAACAGTCAGGATAGCAAAACAGTCCAATACTGTGCAATATATCGTATGTAATTATTGTTTCAACTATTTCCTCATCAATACTACACTTATAATGGCAACAGTCAGGATGGTAAAAAATAGTCCAGTACCGTGCAATATATCGTATTTAATTGTTTCTTCAACTATTCGTATGCAGTTACTGCTTCTTCGTCAATACTACGTATGGATACTAAATATATATATATATATATATATGACGAAGAACTGTATCTCGTTTGATCCTTACACGTAGTGTAATAATGTTTTCCAGTAATGGTTTTAGAAGAAACCGGAGGAGTGTATTTTAAACGCTTCATTCGTTCGATCATATTTCACATACCACATATTGTATTTTTTTTTTTTTAGTACGAGTACAATCGCTCAAATCTGGCAGGACAGCCGTAAAAAGAGCTAAGCTACTGCGTATTATTAATTAAGTTTTAATGTTTTAAAGCAGATGCAGTTTTCTCATCGTTCAATTTTGTACGTTGTTATGCCGAACAGTAATAACTCGTTAAATTCTCGATCAGCTATTTATGAAAAATTAGTCGGTCATTGCAGTTCCAGGTATGTCTGCATGCACGCAATAACTGACGTTTTTTTTAACACGCGTGTTTGATGGTATTCGTAAGCGTGACTTAAATTAGATAGCTTCTTTCCAACGATCACGCCTGAGAATAGAAAGCGTTGCATTCAGGTCACGATCATTGTATCGGACATTAATATTTTTCAATTCCTTCTGTAAGATTTTATGAATAGCAGAATACGAAACGTCTTAAACCTTATCGAACGTCCTATCTTCCGCACTGTGTAATATCCTCTTCAGTCCAACTGTTAAATCGCCTGTTATTATAAATTAGGCACGGTCTTCTACTTTCTCACTGTACGGTGTTCTTTATGCTTAATTAAATAATATATTCGATACTCTTCGAAGCGTATAATTTTTAACTTGTAATTTTATTACAGTGTTAATTTGAATTTTTTAAAAGTAATTTTGTAGTTCAATCCACAAGGTTCGATACTGTTCTTGTAAAAATTTTTCAAAAATTTAATTTTGCGGGTCTTATTTTTGCTGTTTTTTTTTTAATCGATTATTTTATCATATCAAATTGTTCTTTTTTCCTAGCGGACAGTTGGGTCTGTATTTTCAGTAAGAACACTGTAATAGTTTATTTTTTCATTTCGCCGATAATTTTATTAGTTTTTACTTATTTTGCTAAGGATAAAGTCTATTCAGTTGCCGTAACGATCGCGATCGTGAATTAGAAAATCTAGTTCAGTCAACATGTTGTCGTAGTTAATACTCTTTATCGTTTCTAATAAGGACAGTAATCAATAATAGTAATAGTAAGAATCGATCTTATGTCTACTGTTATCTGAAATTTGTCGACGTAGTAATAAAATAAATACACGACACATTTCGTCTTTGAGTGTTCAACTTTTGAAGCTCGATAATTTACATTATTTTCATTCGAACGATACAAACATGCTAACCATTTCAGTCACGAGATGTCCATTATGTGGTACGTGAAATTGCTAAAAAAAATTTGTTATTTTATGATCGATGTGAAATATCTCAATTTTAGAAATATTTATTTAAATATATTTGGTCACACTGCATCTACGTAATAAATAAAACAGATCCATCATTGTGCTCGCGTTCAGACACCATTAACACTCGGACATTTATTTCTTGGGTGTCCGCAGTACTCCACATGCCGACCTCAAAATTTCAGTTGCAATTCGCCTACAAGAAGTTTTAACCGATAATCCGATTGTAGTACAAACAGTTCTTTAATTGCTCCGAAAATATAGATACGATCAACTTTATATAATATTCAATAATTACCTTCGAGGTGGTACTAAGATGTCAAAATTTTATAATGTATGACTGAAGAGGTAAGTTCTCCGAGGGGTATATAAATTTTCTACTACGAATCGAACATTCTATTTGACCTTGTATGAGGATAATTCGATCGTAAACCAATTATATTTATTAATTGATGATGGATATAAATAATATTAATATTAATAAAGCAGCTTTATTAATATTTTTTTTTTTTTAATGTATCTATTCGAACTACTTACTAATCAAATGCTTAAAGTCCTGTATCTTCTTCTTTTTCTCCTCAACCCCCTTTAGGTTGGTGGGAAGTTACATCAAATGAATCCTGTTGCCGGCCATATTCTTTATTTCCTTCTCCCTTTTCTAACATCATCCATATACTTTTTCCTTCCTCTTCCTGATCTTCCTTCCATCATTCCTTCAATTATATTTGTGATCCATCTTGAATGTCTTAGCAGATGTCCAATCATTGTATTTCTTCTAGCATATATATTTCCGTAATAATATTTCTATTCTCTTTCGCTATTTTTAGCACTTGTTCATTTGTGATTTTCTCCGTCCATTTTATTCTTAACATTCTTCTCTAACACAATATCTCGAACGCTTCCATTTTTTTAATATATGCATTAGACATGGCCCAAGTATAGAGCAACGCTCCAGATAAATGTCTTAATATAAAATGCTTTCTAGTTTCCAGCGAGACATATTTCTGGATGTCAGTAGGCTTTTCTTACTTCTGAAAGCATTCATTGCTTGGGTTATTCTCGCCTATTTCATTTCTTCCATCTGCTCCCCAAGTATGTAAATTGTTTTACTCGAGTTATTCTTATTCCATCTAGTTCTATATTTATTATTTGATTCTGATCTCGCGAACAGCTCATTACTTTTGTCTTAATTTTGTTTTTTGATTAAGAGGCCGCCGTCCATTGTTTTCTGCTTTTTTTGTAAATCTTTTTCAGTTTGTGCTAGCAAAACTATGTCATCAGCAAATCTGATTGTTGAGTATATTTTTTCATTTATATTCACTCCAATTTCCGTATTCTTACATTCTGCCATAAGTTCTTCCATGTATATACTGTCTGTCACAGCGTCCCTGTCTTACCCCTTTCTTTATCTTTATTATCTCCTTTCCAGTCTGGATACTGGTCACTTGGTTTTTATAAAGCTGATATATTATATTTAATTACAACTTAACATTGAAAACGACATTTTGAACACAAATATCTGCATATTATGTATATATAATATATCTTAAAATATTACTAATTTGCGTGTAGATATTTAATATACATAAATACACAGCTGACTGCGCGTTTACAATCAAATTAATTCCAATTGCTTATACGGAATTTAAGAACAAAACCGAAAAAGTATAATAATGTATAATGATAACGGAAAACGAAAACAGCCCCCCTTAAAGTAGCCGAGTGAAAAATATATTATAAAAATAAAAAAAATAAAATAAAAAATAAAATAAACCGAGAAAAAATAATAATTGTAATATTAATAATAAATTGAAAATTAAAAAATGATATAGTCGATGATAATACCTTTATTATTGTTGCACTGTATTACGTCTGGTGTTTTCTCATCGATATCGTAAATTCTAGGTGAAAATTCCTCACGATCGGTTAGACTTTTATCGAATTTACACTTACGCGAACAAACCGTGGAAGCGGTAACGCTCGATTGGCGTCGATCCCGTATAATGCTTACGATACAAGGAGACAATATGCATAAAACGATGATCAACACTATTAGAATTCCGATTAACGGTCCGATATGTAGATTCGACGATATACCTGAAAGCGATAGGAATTAAATTAGAATCGAAATTTAAATCTAAAATTAAAATTTAAAATAAAATTCGAATAAAAAAAAATAAAATAAATCATAATTCTAATCGATCGTCCAGCCCAATAATTCGTAGTCGGATCACGTCGTCTTTGCGGCACTCTATACGTTTACATTCCACGGTCATATTGTTCTTGCGACCGAACGCAATTTATTGATGGAAGGGAATGCCAATTTTATTCTCATAGATTTCATGACGTGTCGCCCAAAATCCGAAGGAAGAACTGCGATATTATCAACCAGTTCATTGCTACGGAGTCCGATATAAGCTAGAAAATAAGAGTGACCGTTTGTTCTGGACTTTTCCTTAATGAATCGATAATTTTCTTCGCTGTCGGATGCTGTTATACGCATCATATCTTTACTGCTATTATATGGCTGATGAGAATGCGATATTGATCGATTATAAAATACTGGACTGCGAGGTAATTGGATTATACTTGGCCGATACTAGTCAAATCTCACCACCACCAACTGAAATATAACATTCCAGCCCCTTAGTGTATCTCACTCAAGTTTAACGTTATTAACGACAGAAATCCTAACGCGTATATTATGTTATACGCGGTGGGTTTTTCCATCGCCTTCCACGCAATAATAAGGATTATTTATATTTTTATTTCCTGATGATACTTTTTGCGTTCGTACCTTCCATATAGATATCCGTGCTCTAGCCACTAGGCTATCCAACCGACATATATATATATATATAATTATAAAAAATATACGAGTGGTTAAAATCACTACATTTTGTATAAAAAAAAAATATGAAAATAAAAAGGTATTTGGTACGTTATCGGTTGAAGAGTGACGTATATTATTAGTACTGGAATGAGCGCACGGGTCAATATTTAATGTGTATTTGAAAACACTATATATATAATACATAATATATATGAACCACATTATGGTCTTTCACTTAATCATCGAATTTCGTTTAATTTCGTCGATAACGCTACTCTAATACTTTACCGGTTTGTTTTTGAGCCGAACCTAACGTAGCGGTTTCGATTAGAATCGGTTCGCTTTTACCGCGAACGTTAGCGGCGTATATGTTCATCCGCAAGAATTTTCCGGGCGATAACCGGTTCACTTTGAAGATGAGCTTTCCCGATGTCAGGTTAGCTATCGTTTGACCGGTCGTTGCGTCTTCGACTTCGGCTACGAAATGTTGAGTTTGACCACCATCGAATCCTTCCTTACAAGTGATTTCGATCGAATCGGTCGTTTGGTTATATACGGTACAATTGTACGGCGGATCCGGTTGACCTGCGAACGAATTAAAAACCGTGGCTAATCGAATTAAAAGAATTTCACCACGTCGATCCGAAGTAACAAGTACGGACAGCGTTTATTTATTGCTTTTCTTCGTAATGGAGCTTATTTCATTTTTCCGGATACGTCAATCTCAGATTTATCAAATTTAGTATGTGATGCCTTTTACGAAAATGGAAAATATACTTTTTCGAACAGCAGCACCGAACGATCATTCAAAAACGAATGTATTATAATTTTTTATATTATTTAAATGGACTGAAGAGATTTTTAAAAAATTAAAAAAAAAACTAGTTAAAATCGCTAAATTTAAAAAGACTACAAAGGTTTTATAAACCATTAGCAAGTGGATGTAAATAAATAAGATATAAAAATATATACTCATCGAGTACCGTCTCCGTATCGGATACAGGCGACTACTTACCTATAAAAGTGTTGATGTATAATGTAAACATCGTACAACGCAATCGTAGTACGGCTTTAGCGTAGATAAACACACACACACACCCGAGGAAATAATTGTAATCGCTTTGTCGTCATTAGATAGAATGCAACCGGTTTTTTTTTTTTTTTTTTTTTTAATATATTATATAAAATATGCAAATTTTCGGTATGCGGATGGCACAATACTCGTAGCAAATTCCGAAGATGAAATGACGGAACTTTTAGGAAGAGTGGAAATGTTTAGTAGACAGTCTGGTTTAGTACTAAATAGATCAGATTGTTCGTTAATGATAGTAGATGGACGATAAACCGAGGTCATTTAAAATCATTAGTTGAAGTCGAAAGAAAAAGTGGTTTATCTCGGTACATTGAATAAAGGTCGGTGTTAGGAAGAAATTGAAGGAAGAATCGCTATGATAAAAAGTGCATTATCGAGATGTATCAGAATTTGGAAAGATCATCTCATTTCAAAAGACACGAAACCAAAAACCCGTAGAAGCGTTCGAAATGACGTGTTATCGTAGAATTCTATACGAATTCCGTGGATAGCAAAAAGAAGCGACGACGTTTCAATTATAAAAGAACTTCATATAGGGGATGATAGCAGTTGTCGAGAATACATAAAAACTTGTTGAAATTTCATAGTAAGATCGGATGGAATAGAAAAATTGGTCATTTAAGGAAATATAACTGGAAAACGACGGTATCCTAGCCGATACCTAACAGATCAAATAAAGCTGAGATCCGATTTAACGATTGAGGAAATGATGAGGATCGCCGGCGGGCAGAGTACAATGGAGGGGAAAATTGGTTGGTCACGACGTTCAGATACGAAAAATCGAGAATTTTGTTTATTTTTTCTCTCTTATTTATTACTGCAAGCTGACCAACAAGTTCAAATCAGAATCAAACCGACAATGATGATGATATTATTATTATTTTTTTATTTTATTTAAATTTACGTGCCGTGTACCGCAATTATAGAAGCACGGAACTAAAATAATTACAACAAAAGGTATTAAATAATTAAGGTATTTATAACGAAGATATTAACTGTTTACAACAAAGATATTAAGATAATTATAACAAATGCGTTAATTTGATACATTTTAAAAATTCGAAAACTTATTATTACTAGGGTGCATATGGTGTGGTTTGCCATTCCACGCGATTATAATATTAGGATTATTTATATTTTTATTTTCGGATGATAATTTTTGCGTCGATATTCGAACTCGGAACCTTTCGTAAAGAACCTTCCTGCTCTAGCCACTAAGCTATTCCAAAATAGAACGTAAGAAAGTACCTATTTTATAATCAAATCCTTTTTTTTACAGACAACATACATTCACTGTCAGATTGTTTTATAATCAAATCCGTTTTTTCACTTTACTATTTTTTGTAAAATTTGATATCTAAATTATGTTCTAGCGTTTTATTTTATATTTTCCCTCTTTTATTTTATATAATTTGTATATATTTATATATATATATATAGTTTTTATGTCTAATGGCTTCGTAGTCGAAAAAGCTTTGAAGTCTTTTTATATAAATGAAAATTTCAGCGATTTTAACTGATTTTCTGTTTCTTTTTTTTTGTCGTTTATTTATGTTATAATTTAATTCCGTTTACGAACAAACTAGGACGAATTGTGGGTCATCCGACGATGAGCGCCGTTAAAAATATGTCGTCCGTAATAATATTTTGCGAATCCTATTTTATGAATTTTTCTTCAGGATGGTCATAATACTCCAGTTTTAACTCTCAACCATCCGTCAATCTTAAAGTGCCAAATGATCTATTGAAATATATATCACATTATATAAATACAGTATATATACACTTGTTCTCTGTATGAGGTGTTTTCGTTTTCTAACTGTAAGGAGTTTGTATTCTATCAGAATAGTCTCGCACATTGAACATTTCGTTATAGAAAAATCGAACGAAGGAAATCCGATTATTAAATCAGGCCTGGGTCGGTTTTTATCGGGAAAATCGCCATATCGTTTAAGTCTCTTTACAAATTTGTTTTTTACGTTTTTTGTGTAATTCCTAATTCTCCATCAGTATTTTTTATTTAATTCAGCTAATAATTTAATACATTTCTTTATTCTGGGGCAATACAAAGTTCGCCGGGTCAGCTAGTATATATATATAATTATTACTCAACCAGACAGTAACACTGACCGCGCTAGTTGTCGTTTAGATAGGTAAAGTGTATAACACGCGCGGTAACGTAGTGTTAATAATGCGCACGTGTTCAATTAATAACGTAAGAACGTTTTAAAGGGGTTGTATGCCTGCCGTGTATTGGACGAAGGCAGTAGTACAGCTGTATATATATATATATATAACAGCTTTGTAGAATCGGCCGACCAAAAATCGGTCGAAAAATTTTTCAAAATCGAAAATCAAATTTTAAACTCGCGATTTCCCTTTACACGTTAATTTTGGTAACATTTACGTTATAAAATAAATGATAGATCCCCACGTTTACTTTTCGTCTACGTATATCAGTTCTATAAATATTTTTCGAAACTGGAAATTCAAGGTCACCCCCAAAAGTGCGCCAACATTTTTTCCGAATTCCGACTACAACTTTATTTAATAGTTTTTCGTATGACGATCGAATTAGGTAATAACAATGTTTTTCAAATCCCTAAGCCTAACCAAAGCGGGAAAACCGATTTTTCTAAAGTCGTATTACCATTAAAAACCTTTGTCGGGTTTAGGAATTTTTTCCCTTGAATCTACAATGTTTTACACTGACGCATCCCTATTTACCGGCTTCTCAGTTATCAGAGACGAAGCAATCATCATTCAATATTCCTGCCGCAGACATTCTCCGTCATTTCATCAGAATTATACGCGATTTATCTTGCTACGGAATCTTATGAGTTCCGATGTTGATAAACCTTCGATTATATGTTCTGACTCTCTTCTAGCACTCTGCACTCTCTGCGACGTTTTCAATCATGATCAGCAACCTATAGCCAAGAAAAAACTGGTACTGGCGAGGTCGAGTCAGAAAGTGACATTTTTCTATCGTACGTATATATATAATGCAAATTTTTCGTAATTTTTTTTTTTGGTTTCTATTTTTACTTATATTTCTATTATAGTATAACATAAAATGTTTAAAAACGTTAATCATTTTTATTTTGCTTGTATCAGATATTTAAATTATTACCTTAATAACCCCGTGATAAATACAAATACATTAAATAAATTATTGTATATATATATATATATATATATTTCTCGGATATCTCGGTAACAATCGATTTGGATAAAAAATTTTACATACATGTAATGCATTGATTAATTTAAAATAACCTATATAGAAATAGCGAACTTCGAAAATTTGGGCCGTGACTCCGAACAACCCGATTGTTATTCCAACGAATATTGCAATCTTACAAATTTCCTCTTTACTGTAAATATGCTGGAAAATATAATTGAAATATTAAATCTCGAGGGGCGTTTTAATTTAAGGCATCGGATGTTTCAGGAATATTTTCTAATCTATTTACAAATGATTATCAGGAAAAAATCCAATCAAAAAATTCCCAAATTCATTTTTAAGTACATCATTTCTTCTAATAATTATAATTTATATCCGGTGTACAAAATTAAAAGAAAAAATAAATTAAAGTTGACACAATGCATTATTTTTGTAATAACTAATAAACGAATGGTAATATAGGATATTTTTTTCTATGCGCTGCGTACGTCTTTACCGCTACTTTATATTGATATAAGAGTATATTTTAAGACATGAGGTTATGCCGTGTCTAAAAAATGTGTTCACAAACCTGAAATTACGAATAAATTGCCTACAATTCTCAATTTGATATTAATAATTTAATTAATGTTTTTAACATTGAGAATAACATTGTTAGCACGAGTATTTCCTTAATTCCTTTAAAATAATTTTTTAACGACCTTACTTAAGTTGCTAAGTAAACTAATTAGCCAAATGTTGCAAATCTGAGAACTGTCATTCCCAAGTTTAGAAGGAGCAATAAACTTTGAGTTTTTCTAACAAAATAACTGAATTTAAACATGCAGTTTAATATAGTCGTAAATTCTACGATAGCCTTTAATGGGAGCTCCTTAATTACTATAGATGAAATTTCATCGTGTACTACCGAATGTTTAGCTTTAATTGATTTAATTGTAACATACATATCTTTCGGAGTAATAAAAATTGTTTTATCAACAGAAGTGACAGCTTTAATATATGACTGTTAATCGAACTTTAATGAATCGTAGAGCGGTGGAAGAGCAGTGCACGGTTTGTTATAATTTTTGTAAACCTTCCATACATTATTATTTTTCGTATTAAGCTTCGATAAAAACTAATTAAATTTATTGTAATGAATTAAATTGCAAATTGGAAATGCGACCTCATATCAACTGTAAGACCAATATGTTGATTATTGTTAGGACTATCCTGTTATTATATTATTATTATTATGCACTTAATTAAGCCAATATGTGGAAAAGTTAGGAACGAAATAACATTGACGGCTTTTAAACTTGAAATATTTTCTAGTAAAAAATCAGTGATCCATTTAATATATGTATAATCTTATTACCATCGGATATACTGCATCCAGGAATAGAAATGTGAATCGCAGTAGTAAGGATAAGATAACGGCCTACCGCAGTACAACAAAATTGATGTGTCAATATTAATAATTCATTTAATTTAATTTTCTTATATATTACGAGGTCCATTTCGCATTTTGATCTCAACATTTGTGTATCGTTTTTGCTCCGTTTGTCTCGACTTGTGTCGTTAGTTTCGTTTGTGTGAAAAAAAAATGTGAGGAAGTAAAGAATTTTCCATTTCCAACTTGGTTCCCAAATATTTACTATAGTTTTCCAGATTTGCTTTGTTCTTAGTGTTTGTGGGTCTCACAAAAACATTAAAAGTTAAAATTCGTTTTTAGCGAGGAACCCAAATGTAAATACATTTTTTAAAAATATATTTGAAGTATAACGTAAAAGGGTAACAAATAACAGTTTAGCCTATCCAGACTTAAGTTTATGGAAAAAACGTGTCTATGTCAGTCAGAATATTAAAAATAGTTTGTATTATCCTAATTACAAGAAATACCAGTACAATTTTGAACGACACCTCTTATTAAATAGTTATTTATATTTTTAGGAAATATGTACTTTCGTCTTTAGGTACGTGGATATATATATACATATATGCAATATATATATGTAATATATGTGTGTATATAGGAGCATATAGATATATATAAATATATATACCTACATGCATATATACACACACACTCATTTTAAATATATGTATATATACACGTAATATGGTTGTGTACGCATTGATTATATATATATATATATATATATATATATATATATATATATATATATATATATATATATATATATATATAAAACCGGTGAAAAATATTTTTTTCTCAGACTGTAAAAATAATTATTTCCTCTCCAAGGTCTTTAATTTTAAGAATTATTTTCCTTATAGACGTTTATCATTATCATCGTAAAATGTTTATGATTATTATCGCAAGACGTTTATTATGATTATCTGAAAAACGGCGGTGACCCAGCACGTGCTGAAATGCTGATTCAGCGGAATTATGGCCTTGGTGGCGCCTGGGCCCATTTTCGTGTACGGTCTTAATTTGATGTAAGCCTCCCCTAATCTTCTCCATCGATGCCTATCCTGCGTTTCACGAAGCCATTGTTTCCTTGCGACTGCCACAATATCATCCGCCCACCTATCCCTACATCTTCGAATTTTGTTTTATTTGGGATATGTTCTGATTTAATTCTGTCTCGTAATTTTATGCGAAGCAAAGCTCGTTCCATCCGTCTTTCTGTTTTTCTTAATGTTCCTATGACTTCATTCGTTAAGGGCCAAGTTTCTGCAGCGTACGTTAGTACTGTAACCAAGCATTGGTTAAATATTTCGGCTTTATTTTCTGGACTAATTTTAGTGTTTACGTTTTATCTTATGCAATCCAGCCATTTGCCATTCTTTTCTCAATTTGGACTTTGTTTACTTGTTTTCTGGTCGTAAAACCAAATATGTAAATTAGTCTGTTTCTTCTATACTTCCTACTTGTATTTTTATTTCACCGCGCGTGTGATTATTTTCCTGCTTTTGGATAAATTTCGTATATTTGGTTTTATTCGGATTTATTTGTAAACCAATATTGTTAACTGCACTCTCCAGTTCTTTCATCATATATTCCAATTCATCTTTATCTTGTGCTATGATCGTCATCAGCGAAACACAGATGATGTAGGTATCTGCCATTTATATTTATTCCTCTTTTATTCCACGCTAACGATTTTATTGCACATTATAATATATATATACAAAAAAGATAAAATATCAATTTATATATATGAATATATGTATAGCATTATTCCAGTCGGTATCGCCAATTTATAATAAAATATTTTAAACTAATTTATTTAATTTTAATCAGTTTACAACAAACGAATAAAATCTGTAATAAAATATTAATTTATTATTAAAATTTTATCGAATTAAAAAAAAGAATAAAATATAGACGCTTTTTTTTTGTTGCGTCATTATATTTTGAAAATAAAATTTTGACAATTATGTATATTTCCCTTAAAATATTCGTAATTATTCTTATATATTTTAATTTGTTTGTTATTTATATATGCTATCAACAATTTTCCCTTTTCTCTAATAAGCTTAATAACATTAATAATATACATCGGATCCAAGAAACTTCTTAATAAAAAATATTCGTCCGTATTGTCGCAAAAAATTTAGACTAAGACTGACCTTAAAATCCATCAATGGGGGATGAAACCGGTGCAATTTTCCGCGTAAAGTGTTATGACATTTGTCGGAGATTCACGCGTTTGACTATACGGGAATTTTAACGCGTGTACACTTACCCCTGTATTCAAAACCCCCCAGTATTTAAGTATTGAAAATCGGCCTTAAATCGCACTTTTTTACTTAGGACGTTATAAAAAATAAAACCCGAGGCCTAAATCGAAAATCTGTCCTGAGAGAATTTTCTAAATATCTTAACGAACATTTTTCGTCATAAATATCATCCTTCTATCTAGCATCCAGGTCTCGCAAAAAGTCAAGTTTCAAAGGAGTAGAAATTTTTACAAATCATCCCTTTTTTAAATTTTTCGTCCGAGCATCTAAAGGTGTTCGACTTTTTTCCACCTTATCTTATAGCGGAAAAATTTTAATTATGCATACTAAGTCTCTATATAAAAATTGTTATTTCCTAATTAGATATGCATAGAAAAACCTATTAAATAAAGTCGTCATCGTAATTCGAAAAAAAAGTTTTGGTGAGTTTTGAAGGGGTGACTTTTTGAATTTTGATTTTTGAAACATTTCTACAAAACCGATTTACGAGATATTAAAATGACGAGTTAGAAATGGAAAACAGTTTTTCATTACGATCGATAAGTCTCGAGCTACGAATTTTAAAAATTGCCGACTTGCCACCTTTGGCAGGGCATAGCGCGCGACGTTATTATTTTAAAACAATTCTACTCTTAAAATCGTTATTTCTATATAAGATCTATCGTATAAAGCGAAAAAACCGCGAAAAAAATTTCAAACCGAACCCAAAAATGTCAATGACCTCGCGATTTTTTTCAAATTCGACTTTTTTCACGATAATTCGCGATCGATTCGAAATCGCGGACTTAAAATTCCGTTTTCGATTTTTAAAAATTCTGTGAACGATTTTTGGTCAGCCGTTTCCACAATACTATTTATATATCACTATATATATATATTTTTTTTTTTTTCAATATGCACTGATCAGTAGCTATTATAAATACATATACACAGGTGTATTTACCGTCTTTGTCTAACATACGTCAGACATACAACCGGTTTAAAACTTTCTTATTTATCATATTTGTACGTGTGCTTATTACGAATACTATGTTACCGTCGAATTTATTGCACATGATGTAAACGTTTTTAAATGATTTAGTCTTCGCCGAATCTATCGTATAGATGTGAAAAATCGCGTAAAGAATCTCAATCTGAACCCGAAAATTTCAAGAAGGCACCTTTCTGCTTTTTCTCAACTATCGATTTTTTCGTGACGATTCATGAGATAGGAAAGTATGACTTACGCGAAAGTTGTAGAAAACACGTCATACTCACGTAAATTTGCTGATTTTGGTTATAATATAATTAAAGTGGTTATTAAATTTTAAATTTTTGTCAATTAATACCCTTAAATATTTAGTTTGTGTTACAAATCCAATGTAACCATATTGAGATAAATTTAACTTTTTACTTTTTGTTGACTTCGAATCATTGATTCTCAAGTTGAATGACCATAATCAGTTATTGATTGCGTGTTATACTTCGCATAATTTTATTCCTAGTGGAACCTCACTTTTGTCTCAGATTATTATGGCTGTATCATCAATGAAGGTAAATATCTTCAGGTTATAAGGTAAAGGTATTTTTTAAATTGGGAGAAAAATATGTTCCACAAAAAAGGCCCTAACACAGACCCGTGTGGTACTTACACTACAATTTTTTTTTTAGAGTACATACCTAATTCAAGTAATATTAAATCTTGCAATAATAAAATAATCTTATTTAGATCTAAGCTGTCGAATGTCTTTGGTTTTACTCAAGTTCCGTATCGCAGGATAGTAGTTATATTCAATAAATACATTAATACGCTTAGAAATAACACACGTGAATAGGTTGTAAATTTTTTTAATGAATCCATTGGGTATTTTGTCTCTGCCTGAAGCCACCTTTAGTTTTCAAATGTGTGATTATTTTGTCAATTTCATCGTTGCTAATTACAATTTTTACTCCAGTGTGGTAAGTTGTGTTTTCTTAAATGTATCGTTAACCTGCTGTAGTTAATAACATTGATATCATTATCCCATATTCTATCAGTAGCTATATTTATATAAAAGATAACATAGTAATGATAGCTAACGTTTAATTCGCAACGAAGTTTCCATTACTCAACTAGATATGCTACTTTAACAGTAGCCAATGTTAAATCTATTACACTTTTTTGTTGTTATCGTTGAAAGGTATACTTATTCTACACACACTCACTCACTCACTCACTCACTCGCGCACACACACACCAATATTACATGTATATATTACATTTATGTATATATATCCACGTACCTAAAGACGAAAGTACATATTTCCCAAAAATATAAATAATTATATAATAAAACGTGTCGTTCAAAATTATACTGCTATTTTCATGTAATTAGCGCAATACAAACAATTTTTAATATTCTGACTGAAAGAGACGCGTGTTTTCTATAAACTTAAATGGATGGGCTGTGAACAAACTGTAATTTTTACCCCTTTGTATTATACTTCAGATATATATTTAAAAAATGTATTTATATTGGGGTTTCTCCCTAAAAACTAACTTTTAAAGGTTTTGGGAGACCCAATTCATCTGTGGCCGGGGGAGTTTATCCCAGTTCTCTCTCTTTTTGTGGCGGATCTCTCTTTCTCTCGCTCACTCACACTCTCTTTCTCTCTCTCTCTCTCTCTCTCTCTCTCTCTCTCTATATATATATATATATATATATATATATATATATATATATATATATATATATATATATATATAATATATATAATAACACGTTTACGTCACGTATGCATAGGTAAAAATAGATATAATTTAGCATAATAGAAGGGGATTAATTTATACATACATATGCATGAAGTGAGTAGTAATTTTCGAATTTGATTAAAAAAGCAAGATATATTTGTATATGGCGTGGAACAATCTCAATGGTATTGCGTCATTTTCGCGATTTAGCTTCCATCTAATAGAAAATTCTCTAGTAAAAAAATCATGTGGTGGGAAAGTATTTGAAAATTTGTAAGTAGAACATTTTAGCCATATATGTATTATATATATATACATATAAATATTGTGTAATATCAAGCAATTGTGGTGGTAGCTTAAAATTCAAAAATTGATATACACACGCGCATGTTGTGATAGCAGAGCATTTCTTAAAATTAATTTTTAAATGTGATTATGGATATTTGCGTATAATACATATTTTTATATAAATTATATTAACGTTATATATATATATATATATATATATATATATGGGGCGCTGCGATTTTATCTACCGTGCAGTTACCGAGCTTTCTACTTACACACACATATATATATATAACTATTAAGCAACCAGACCTTAACATACTGAGCCGCGCTAGTTGTCGTTTGAAATGATAAAGTGTACAACACGCGCGGTAACGTATTTTGCATAATGCGCACGCGTTCAATTAATAAGGTAAGAACGTTTTAAAGGGGTTGTATGACTGCCGTGTATTGGACGAAGACAATAGTACAGCTGTGTATATATAAAAGCATTGTAGAATCAGCAGACCAAAAATCGGCCGAAAAATTTTTCAAAATCCAAATCAAATTTTACAGATCTGTCGCTCATTTCATTCCCTGATAATTAAAACTATTGTACAATCTAAAAGTCAAGTTGTTCTCAGTCTGTTCAAAAGAACTCTCGCAGTTAATGTTACAGAGGCGAATGGGTTTTTTTCATTGTATGAAATTTAATTGAGTCGATTTCTGTATAGCAGGTATGTATCCTTTTTTCATATCATTTGTTTTTAACATATACTCTTTTTTATCGTAATTTATTCTTTTAATGTAGATAGATCTTAACTAAATATAAAATATTATGTATATATATATATATACACACACATACATATATATTATGGCGATCTAAGACGATGGGGTACCGTGAGAAATATAAAATAAAATAAATATAATAGAAGAAAATGTCGTAATAGTCAATTTAACGTAACGTATTAGTGTATTATAAAGGTATTACCATCGCAAGAGTTTTAGATCGTCAAAACTGATAAGGTTACATTGGAAAATCAGAATTACAAGGAAAATAAACAGAAACATGGGAAATAAACACAATTTACTTTATAATAGACAATGTCGGATCCGTTAAGGGATAAACTGGGGAGTAACGGCTAGTAGAGCCAGCAACCGGTGATCGCGTGTCGGTGTGTGTGTGTGTGTGTGTGTATAGAGAAATTGGGTAATAGAGATATCGTAACTTCGTATCGAACGACATTCGTCTTCATCGTAATTTCGTATCAAAAGACTCTTGTCTGAATAAAGTCGTCTTAATCGGAAGTCGGATTCATAACCTCATATCGCAACGGTTGATTATTATTATTTTAGTACGATTAAGAAAATTATTTTCTAGTAATTTCGTACTAATTCAGTATTATACGGAATAATAATAAGTAAAGTTTATTAAAAGAAGTAGAAGTAATAATTCATGAACAATAAACGATATTTAAATAGTCAGTTAAAATAAATAATTGATTATTTTTCATCACGTACGTAAACCGTGGACACGATATTAAATATGGAATACAACCGATAATTCATCACCATCCGGCAGCAACAACAGTCAACACTGTGGTACCACAGGTTTTTATTCATTTTATTTTCTTTTTTCATATTTTTATTTATTTTAAATGTTGTATTTTGAATTTAGTATTTTTCTGTGAATTATTTATATGTATACCAATTATAGAAAATAAGTATTTGTTTTCCTTTTCGTTAAAATAAAATCCGTAGACATTTTAAAAAACATAATAATATATATATGTTAAAATTACTGGTTGTATGATTAAATCCTAGTTTATGTATGAGTGTGTCACCGGCTGCGAGTTATACTAGCAGTTCAGGAGTGGCACGGGCGACCGCGATTAATTAGTTTTTAAATCGTCTACTACGAAGTTAGGCCGTCCTTTGTCACAATAAATTGGGAAGTGACGACGGGAGTTAAGGCTTAATTTGGTTAAAAATAGGCGATTTGACAACAGAATTCCAGGTTTCATCTCATCATATTATAACGTCAAATAAGGGTCCTAATACGTCATAAATTAATAACTAACAACGGGATCCAGATACGTTATAATATATATATACATATATACTTTTTTAATGATATTTTTTAATTAGGTTGCAAGGATCTCTTTTAAGAGAATAAATATATAACAATTAAGTATATATATATAATACAGTGTATTTACATTTTGTATATGTATTATATATATATTTTATATAATGTATATATATTTTGTATATATATGTGTGTGTTTGTGTATAGTATATATATATATATATATATATATATATATATATATATATATATATATATATATATATATATATATATATATATATATAATTTTTTATGATATTTTATAGTTGGGTTGCAAAGATCTATCTTAAGAGAATAAATATATAGTTTATTACATTAACCCCAGTTAGATGGTTTTAGCTTAATAGTAGCAATTTCATAGAATAATTTTATTAAATTTGTAGGCAAATTTAGATTATATCGATGTATATTGATCCTGTAAGAATCTATATGCCACCACGAATAGTGAAAGAAGTAAATAAGAAAAAAGAAATATGGTTCAAAGACAAACATTATTTTATATATACGGGTAATGAAGTAAGTTACAACGGAGAATACGAATAACCCCGTATTTATGTTTTGTAGCAAAAATGGTAACGAATGAATGACGATATAAGTAAATACAATTTTTGGTATAAATAGAGGTATAGTTTTTAAAGAATCAAGTACTTAAATCTGTTTCAAGTTATAGTTGTAAATCATAGAATTTGTTACATACTCGTAGTATAATATGAGCGATATAATAGTGAGTTTCGAATATTTCGATTATAGACCGCCTATAACGCAAAACATAAACGAGTTTGGGACGGAGATAAACATATACAACGAAGAGATCGTAACTCAACCATTTAAAAGTTTGATCGTAATAACTGGGAAAATAACGTTAAAAGACGAAAAAGATGTTGAAATAACGGATGTAGACAAAAAAGTGAACGTAATCAATAACGGAATGTTACATTTGTTCGATCGTATAGATTATTATTTAGGTGATAACAAAGTCGATAGTGTAAGAAAACCGGGTATTTCTACCACGATGAAAGGATTGGTATCGTTTGAAAATGATCTAAAGTATAGTAATACCGGTTGGCGTATTACAAATTCTTCGACGAATATTCTAAATGAAAAGGGACATTTTTCATTATGTATACCCGTGAGGACGATAATGGGATTTTTCGAAGATTACAAGAATTTTCTATATCGTATTCCTCAAAAATTGACGTTCTATAGATCGACGATAAACGTAGACATACTAGGGAATATTTCAATAAATGATAAAGACAAGTATTCCATTACATTAAGAGACATAACATGGAGAATGCCTCAAATAAAGTTATCGATCGAGAAAGAAATGCGAGTTAGAAAAGAAATTTTAAATAATACGGACTACGAACTACTATACAGAAATTGGCTATACCAAGGTATAACGATTTCATCTGCGACTGAATTTACTTGGGATATTCCGGTATCGTATTCGAAAACCAAGTACGTACTAATAGGTTTCCAGAAAGAAAAAAATATTTCGACTTACGATTTATTAAATTTAGAAAACGTTCAAATTTTATTGAATAATAACGTTTACTATCCGAGAGAAAGATTGAATTTGAAATATAGCGAAAATAAAAGCGCTAATTTGTATCAAATGTTTAAAAACTTTAAAGCTTCTTATTACGACAAACACGAATACGAGATGATATAGTCGACTATAGTACGTATGTATCAAAGTATCCGGTTATTGCTATAGATTGCTCGTATCAACGGAATGTTATAAAAGAATCACTGATTAATATTAAAGTAGTATTTAGTTGGCGAGATAACACACCATCGAACGTAACGATTCATTGCGTGTTAATAATGGACGATAAAGCCGTATACAATCCTCTGAATAACAGAGTTATTCATTAGGAAAAGTATATAAATAATAGCACTCGCGTATTACGAATTTTAGATTAATCGTATGTAAGAAATAGTATATAAGTAGGTGTAGTTGTCAAAAAATTTAGTCTCACATAGACCTTTGTACGGTATACACGTGTGTTTACGATACGATGGCTAACGATAGATTTAGAAATAGTCCTTCTAAGGACTTTTCGTACGTTATCGATTTCCAAGGTTTTAAAAGTATTAAAAATACATTTATAATAAAGCAACTGGCGATTGCATCTCTTGGAGATGACCGAATTGTTCATTGTATGATAAAATCACCTCGTATACGGACACGTGGTATAGAAGGACAGATACATTTTTTGACCAAAAGATATTACAAAATTAATTGGGTAGACGGATACGTGGAATTTCACGAAGCGGTTAAATTATTACGCGAAACTGTCGCAAAGTACATAGGATACGTCAAAAGAACGGAGAGAGTAAACTATATAAGAGAGTTGTTGGGAAATAAAATTGATGTTTTCGACTTGGATCCATTAGGATGTCCAAAGGCTAGAGATTGGGTAGTTTACTCTATAAACCGCTGTAAGCGTTGTTTTTATAAAAATCACCGATATTTACCGGGTCAAGCCAGAGATACGAGTGTTGTGCGTTAAAACTAGCTATTACGTATAGAGATTGGCTAATTAATTTTATTTAAAATGAGTTTTCAAATATCGTTAAATCACGCAACATCTAATATACGTCGCGAATACCAGCAAAGGATCAAATTAGATGGTCCGTATAAAGTTTCTTTAAAATGTTTTGTAATGTACAATAGCATTCCAAATATTTCGAAAAATTGCAAGAATAACGAGTTAGTAGTAATTGAACCGAAAACTAACGAACATTTAACATTACTATACCTACGGGTACGTACCAATTGAAAGATATAATAGAATTTATTCAACAAAACGAAGAACTTAGGAACGCGTAAATAGTCATTAGGTTAAATTCAAATACGTTAAAAATAAAATTATATTCGGAATGAATTATGTATTTCACAACTGCGAACTGGATAGGACGTGTACTTGGTTTTAGTAAACATAAACTCATACCGGGATAAACACATTATTCAAACGACTATATAGATATCTTTACTATAAATAACATTAAAATTAGATGTAATTTAATAAAATGTAATATAAGTGACGTAAATTTAAACGATAACACGTTGTACGAATTTCCGCTAAACGTTCAAGCTGGTGAAAAAATTATCTAAAGACCTAATTTCGCGTATATACGGATGAAATAAATTACATATTCGTTAAGATAGTTGATCAAAATGAAAAATTGGTCGACTTTAGAGATGAGATCATAAGTATAATACTACTATTTAAACCCGTATAACCATGTTTTCCAACGAGGTATTTTTAAAACTCGAAAATAAAGTATCATCGAATCTCGAATAAAAATACAAAAACTATAGTAAACATTTATAACGACTAATAAAAACGACTTTGATAACCGCTATTATCGAATACGAGCTAATACTGGTATAAATTGATTCCGTGTAAACATAAAATATTAAAATGGACGATTACGTAATCGTTGGAAAAAAGTTAATAGGGAAATACGAACAACTCCGTACAGGAGAAGTCAGGAAACAAATAAAACTCGAGGAGGAGTGCAAGAATACTGTTAAATCTCTAAGAGCGATACATACTCAACTAGCCAATACATTACCATCCATAATAACCCGAGATAAATCTATCGCTCCATTAGCTGTTGGTTCGTTCGAAAAAAGTATAGAACCTCGTGAAATATCAAAAATATACGGCAGCGTCAGCTGTAGAACCCTCTATCGAAATACCGCAAGAATTTGTACAAACATTAGGTCCGGTAGCCTCCAAATTCATGAAAAACTATTTGTCGAAAAATGTAAAGACAGATTCCACTTTTGGTATACGTATCGAGAATGAGACTACGTGCATGGGTAATTCACCGATAATTATAGAGAAAGATAATATAAAGTTACTAAATACCGAATACTGGTACGAAGGTTCGCGAGGATTATGGGAGTTATTAACATTGGAAAAACCTAAAAATTACAACGAAAAATACTTAAAAGTATACGAAGAACTTTTGTTAAAAACTAGTTCGTATAAACAAAAAAATGACCCGAATAATCCGCGCGTGGAAAGTAGTATAGGACATAAATATAACGTCATAATTAAGTCGATTTTAATTAAACACAATATTTTAAAAAAACGTCCAAAAAACTGGTGCAGGATTACAAAGAATACGTATACTGGAACAATATCGACGAATTGTTAGACAGATTGTGTATATTATATGGTGAAGTAAAAGCCGGTAATAATAACCCTTTAATAATTAACGAAATTATAAACATTTTACAAGAATTTAAAGAAGAGGATGGATTACAAACAAAAAGACTAGAAAAAATCGTGCAAATTCTACCCGTAAAAAAAGGTAGCGGACTGATTAACGATATAATCGACAAATTACCTTTCGAGGCTCATTTACCGGGCGGTTATCAATACGCCGGTCCTGGTACTAATCTTGATTTGAAATTAGAAAAAAAAATCAAACATAAAAATAAATTATACGAAGCGGTCATGTATCACGATATAGCGTATTCCAAGTCTAAAAATTTGGACGACAGACATAAAGTGGATTTACAACTGGAAAATGAAGCGTGGAAACGTGTACTCGCTAAAGATTCCAATTTAGCCGAAAAATCTAATGCGTGGCTTGTAACAAACGCTATGAAAGCAAAAAGAGTTGTCGGTGCTGGTTACATCAAACATCCGGTTAACATAAGCACGGAACAAGGGAAACTTATTGCGAAAACCGATAAACCCGTGACTTTAAAACTTAATAAAACGAGAAATAAAGATTACGTAACGGACGAAACGTATTTACCGTTAACCGAATATCAAATTAAAATGATTAAAAAAGATTTACCAATAAAATTATCGGTTAAACAACTTGAAGATATAAAAGTAGGTGGTTTCTAACCGGCTTTGCTCGCCGCAGCACCGGCTGTAGCTGCTGTAGGATCGTTAATAACTAACGCTATAAACACGTATAATAATAAGAAAGCAAACGAATACGTCAAAATAAAGCGATGGAAGGTGAAGGACTATACGTCAATAAAAAACCTGAAGACGGTAAAGGAATATACGTAAATAAAAAACTTAAAGAAGGTAACGGACTTTACTAAGAGTATATAAAAAAAACATCCCGATTAAACCGTTGAGTAATGTAGAATTGACGAAATACGCCCAACATATTCCGCACTTTAGAGGTACTTTTATAAGAGATAAATTACCGAAAAACACGTTAGACGTAAAGAAGGCCATAATTAATTTAGATAACTACGATGGTCCGGGAACTCACTGGGTATGTTATAGAAAAATAGGAAATGTTGTAAATTATTACGATTCTTTCGGGGTAATACCACCGTACGAATTACTAAGTTATTGGGGCCCTAATTGCGCGGGATTTTACAATTACGAAGTAAATCAAAATTTGGATCAAGTTATATGCGGTTATCTATGTTTAAAATGTTTATACGATACAAATAACATTAAGGAATAGTATATATAGGTCGGGCAATAGAAGAATTAATCGCTTTATCGATATTACGGTAATTACTTTTGCATAACCATCAATTTTTCGGCCGTTTTTAAACGACTATTTTAAACGACTTAATTTTATTCGGGAAAAGACTATTTTAAACAACTCAATTTGTTTCGGGCGTTTTGAAACAACTATTTATGGTATAAATAACGATTATTGATCGAGAAAATGGCTCCTAATAAACAAAGTGATCATATACGATTTTGTTGTAGTAGTAAGTGTTTTGCGGTAGCGAACCGGTTGGCAATCGGCGCTACTGTACCGGGACCATATGTATGAAATGGGCGGCCGGCCACAGGGAATTTAAGAACCGTGTTCTCTATGAATATTGAAGGATAAATGTAAAATCATAATAACAAAAATAGCAACATGAAATATAAGAGGACTTACATCAAGAACAAGAACAAGAACAATAATAATATATTTACAAAATATTTTCTGTTTACAAAAAAAGTAAAGTTACCATTCAATAGAATTTTCTGTACCGAATATATCAACGATTCTTTCCAGAAAAAATTAATACAAAATATAATCTTATAAAATATTATTTAATTATTATTTAAATTACGCCTTATTATAAGATTGCAGGAAAAAATTTTTAATACAAAAAACCTGCTCATTTAAAATAACAGAGTGCGTACACTCTTACCGTATCAACAATATACTTAAAAATATCTTAGCTTATTTATTAATACTAGAACTAGAATTTGTAGCTGGCTTACTATAGAAGGATGTGTTTTATACGCCGATGCTTATATCTTTTATACCTGTGTCGTAAAGCTTGGTAATCGTAATCACCTATAGAATTTACCATTGGAATGTCGGAATATCTACAATCGGCAAAAAATTTTTTCGTTTTATCCTTAATCATTTCCTGTAAGTAAGGGAATTTTAACGCACCATGGAAAGATTTTATTGAAGTAAATCGAGGTTTATTCAAAATTATTCGAAGGCAATGGTTTTGCACTCTTTGCACGTGGTTTATATTACTACTACTAGTATAAGACCACACTGGGCAGGCATAGAGTAGCTTTGGTAAAATTACCTTTTTGTATAATAAAAATTTGTTTTGCGTTGAAAGCGCAGATCTTTTATTAAATATAGGAAATAGACAACCCATTTTCCGTATTGTTCTACTTACACAATCATTAATATGTTTTGTAAATGTGAGTCTTCTGTCCATGATGACGCCTAAATGCTTCACATGTTCCTTCCAGTCAAGTTCAACGTTTTTTATTTTAACGAAACGATTTAACGAAGGCCTACGTCTGGTAAAAATTATTGACTCTGTTTTCTCATCGTTAACTTTTATTTTCCATTTATGGTAGAATTTAGACATGACATCAATTGCTTTAGTTAATCTATTACTTATAATGTCTATTCTATAAGAAGGTACCATTAGAGAAGTGTCATTAGCATAGAGATTTATATCTACTCCTGGGCTTGTCGGTAAATCATTAATATATATAATAAAAAGGAATGGGCCTAAGATACTGCCTTGAGGCACCCCAGCTTTAACGTACCTTATATCAGAGTTATGGTTTTTCAGTTTCACATAGAATTTTCTATTCATCAGATAAGATTTAATAGTAAAAACAAGATATGGGGGAAATTATATTTAATTAATTTATATATGATTCCATCATGCCATGTTGTGTCAAACGCTTTTTCTATGTCCATCGAGACAACACCCATGTTTATTCTGGTTAAAGTTATCAGTAACTTTGTCACAAACACTGTTAGATTGTCGTACTTAGTTTTGGTCTAAAACCGTATTGCGAATTAGCTATGATGGATTCTCTGTCACTAAATGCCCTCAATCTTACTAGTATTATTTTTTCAAAAACCTTACTTATATTACTGAGTAAACTCACAGGTCTAACATTTTGAACCGAAGATGAATCTTTCCCAGCTTTTGCCAAAGGTACCGTTACCGATACTCTCCAGGACACAGGATAATAGCATAGGCGTAAACATGAGTTAAATAGAACCTCCAAGGCGGCTATTGCTTTCGTTGGTAGATTTTTAATCATTTTTATGCTAATTTGATCGTGACCAACTGAATTTTTCAGCCTGAGAGTGGAGATAAGGCGTTTAACCTCTTTAGGTGTTGTAAGATCTACGAGTGAAATCACTGCAGGAGTGTTAAGTGAGTAATTGTTTATCGTCTGCTTCACCTTACGTTCATGATACCGGGTTGACAAACACATTTTGACTGTGAACAGTACTAAAATGCTCAACTAATTGCATTTAAATCTCCAATTACTAAGACATTTGTTGATGTATTTAATAAGGATCTGATATCACTTTCGAGACTAGTAGATTTTATCGGCGGTCGGTATGCTGCAAAGATAACTAAAGATTTGTTTCCTAGCTGAAATTTCGCTCCCACAGCTTGTACCTGACTGGTATGCGGTATAGGCAGGGGGTGTAGTGTAAACTGTTGTGAACTATTAAGGCTACTCCTCCCATTTTGTTTGTTAAATCATTTCGGAGTATTTTATAGTTAGATAATTTAAAATTAAAATTTCCATCAATTTTTGTTTCCGAGAGACCAACAATGTGTATGTTATTGCTCAGCATAAACTGTTCTAGTTCTAATATTTTATTTCTAACAGAGTTAGCATTCCAGGCAATTACATGCACTCCTTCTTCACACATATACAGATATACACATTTATATGAACGTGTCGGTTACACATTCGATAATTATGGTAATTACGGTAACTATATCGGTATCACGATTTGACTTGAGTTTTGATATGATACTTTTGATGCATCGTAATATGTTGCTAATACCTAGTGATTTAAACGCTGTTAAAATATACGATAAGTCACTACTACTCTCGCTATCACGATTGCTTTCTATACATATATTACTATTTAGAGCCTGTGCATAAGTACGTGTCGTTTTATTAACATTTGTTTTTATTAAATTATTATTATTATTACTATTATCATTAACATGATTATTTCTAAAATGATTGTTATTTCTATTGCTTATGTAAGTTGTACTAGAATTATTACGCGCGCTTTGAGAAATGAAACAGTTGTTAAAATTATTATTACTATGTCGGTGCATATTTTTTGTTTTTAAAACAAATTCTGTAACACGCATATATATAGGACAGTCTTTAGAATTTGCTGTATGGTTTCCCATACAGTTTACACATTTTACGACGTTCTTTGCGGTACATACTTTAAAAGAGTGAGACCCACTACACTTTAAACATTTTTCAGTTTTAAAGCAATTATAGGATACATGACCAAATTCTAAGCATTTGAAACATTGGATGGTAGGATTTTTTGATTTGTATCTTTCCCACGTTATTAAACAATAGCAGATTACTTTAATGTTTAAAATTTCCTTTAAACTAGTGTTAGCCGGAAATATTACCGTGTATACAGCTAAGTAAGTCACCTGATTATTTCCTAAATTCTTTTTCACGAATTGTTTTATATTTTCTATTTTAATTTTTTCATCGATGTCTTCTTTAATTTCTTCTACAGTTATGTTGGTAGGTAATCCTTTAAGTATCATTTTTATTGGTTTACGAGTTTTTGGTGTATGAGTGTAATGCTCGATATTTTTAACTTGTAAAATTTTTAATACTTTAATCACCGATATTACTGGTATATAGAATATAATTATTTCGTTTTGTCTTTACTTTTACGTTATATTGTAACTGATTGTTAATTTGTGATATAAAAGTATTATGGTTTTCCTGTAGTGGGCCTCGTAATATAATCGGGGGTATTTTACTGTTTATCCTTAATATTATTTGTTACGTTAAATATAGTTTTGTTTGTTTTATTTTTATCTGTGTGTATAACGTCGTGTACTATATTAGTTAAGTTACTTGATTCTTCATTTGACACATCGATATGTTGTAACGGAGTAAACCGGTTTTTCGTTTGTAAGGTTTCTTCGCTGATTCTTTTCCGTTTCGTTAAGCTTCTGCTATTATGCTGTGATGCAGATGACCAAGGCAACTCAGATAATGAGTCTTCGTCGCTGCTATCTGAAAAATTCCCGTTTTCAGAAAGCGCGTACTTATTTCTGTTGGGTTGCTGTACGTCGAATGTTGTGAGGAGGAAGGTACAGC